>OZ018404.1:3284410-3489573 GCA_963969585.1 Drosophila helvetica
AAAGTCTAATGTCATACGGGTATTATGCGCAAATATGTATTTTTGACAGTTTCGATATCGAAAAGATCTTCGTCAGCTGTTTCCACGAATCCGAAAAGTGAATTTTCCCTGACCAATTTTTTCGGAGTCTAATTTGGGGGTTGGGTTACAAAACAATTATTTATAAAGAAGTCCCAATCTAAATTTCCATGGTAATGGTGTCAAATTTATCTTAGTGGACCACAAAGTCTTTTCCTTTTGCAATTAAGATTCTTTTTGTTCTATAAAAACCCGTTTACCTTTCATTTCGCATAGGAAAAATCGTTTATATTTTGAGCGTAAGAGCGCCAATATATGTGAATTCAAAAGTAAATGTAAAAATGTATGTGAAAGTGAAACCCGGAACCTGCTTGATTGTGTGTGTAACACTGCGCATGGCGTTGTTGGGCTGCCTGGCTAATGAGCTAGGCTCGAGCAAAACGCCGGAGCCGAAGTCCCTGGGATTTAATCCAAAAATTCGTTTGCGACACGTTCGGTGTATGAACTGACACATACACTGTATGAACTAGTCTTAATTCTGAAGTGTGACCGTACAAATAGAAACAACAATCGATAATCGGTTTGAAAATACAGTCGATATTACTAACAACAAATAACAAATAAATGCAAGGCAGCGGGCTGTTTAATAGCAAAATATAATTATAATTATTTTAAGTTTGATCACGTTCAGTTTAATCTCAAAAACGTCAAAATGGGATTTGTTTTGTCGAAATTTCGGGTGCGTATTTGCGGAAAAAAATACGCATTTACATGCATATCTAAATATGACGTGCCCATGATTCTAATTATAGAAGGAAAAATCGACGGAAGAGGTTCTTGAGGGCCTCGAAATACAGATCCAAGATCTGGACAAATGCCTTATAAATACCCAAGAGAGGAAGCGGAGCTTCGTCAGAAACTTTCTTGGCATCACAATTGGCACATACATCGTCGCCTTTGGACTATGGTGTTGCTTTTATTTTCCACCGAAATGGAAAGACCGCGTCGTGTACTTGGTACCGATGCTCCTGTTCCCAATTATGTGAGTAATGCAATGATTTGATGAGATCACTGAAATGACGCGCCAAAACAAATCACTAATTTATTGCACTCTAGCATCGTCTTGATGCGGCAGATGTTTACGTGGTACTTTCAGCGCAAGCTTAACAAAAATGGTGATAAGCTGGCCCAGCTGAAGGAGAAGAAGAAAAAAATGTTGGAGCAGGTTATGGAAAAAGAAAAATACAAGGTAGTGCAGCCCAATATGGCTATTGGATGTCAATTGCTTGCCTTTAATCTTTTTTGTTTTTTAAAGGTAGCAGTTAATCTGCTGGAACGCTTCGGAGACAAGAAGCTAAACCAGTCGTTTAATCGTTCCACCGCAATGCAGCTTCCACGAACCCCACAGCCTGCAGCAAGATTGCCAGGAGCCAGCACGCAGCAGAGATCGTTGACGCCGTATAGCGGCGTTTACCGCAACGCGAACAACAACAATCTAAACATCTCGACACAGTCGACGACGTCAGCGCCTTCGAATGTGGGCGTAGTGCAGGAAATGCGTCGGCGTACGCCTTTTCCCGTAGTCGATCAGAACCGGTCACGTAGCGCAGTGGACCGTATTGTCGACTTCATTGTAGGAGATACTCCGATTCGCTACGGCATGATCTGCAAACACTGCGATGGCCATAACGGTGAGAATTCAATTGATTTAATATGTCCGAAACTCTAGTGTCAAAATGTCCTCCAATAGGTATGCTGCCGGAGGATGAGTATTATTATACTTCATTTCGTTGTGCCTTTTGCTATACTTTGAATCCAGCGCGCAAGAAGCGACCCGTGGCTCCTCGTCTCTCACTAAATCAACAAACACCACCGTCAAACAATCGCATCGATAGCTCTGGCAGCGATTCATCAGATGATTACGACTCTGGTACCGAAATATAATTTTCCAGTTTCTTTGTACAACAGATTCCGTAACAGAATCTATATCTTTTAGATAAGGAGCAATTGACGCGCCGGGCTTTGTTACAAGACGTGCCTTCGAATGACACTGATAAGGAGGAGGCTGAGGCCAATGCTCAAAGTGCAGCAACTGTGAGCGAAAAAGGAGCAATGAAGACTGAAACTACTGAGGCTGTAGCTGAGGAAGCTGCTGGAGTGGTCGTGGTCGACAGCAGAGCCGAAGCTGAAGAAGCCGCTGGATCTATGGACAACGAAGCTGCATCTGCAGCCAGCTCCTAAATGATCGCCATAATCCGTTTTTCGTTTACTAGTTTAATATATTTAACACTTTGTTGGTAAGAAAATTTGAAGGATTTTCTTCATATAGCCTGAATTACAAAAAAAATGTTAAAGTGCAGATACTGAACTAAATACATATTTGCAATTGGCATATAAAGCTGCTTCCAGCCGCTTTCTCTAATCGTAATCATAAAAGGAAATATTTATTTTATGCTCATCAGCTGCTTTTTGATTGATGGCGATCGTCAAACGGTGCCAGTGTGAATCGGAGTTTCGCTTCTGTCAAAAAATCCTACCGTTCCCCCGCTCAGAGAGCAGTGTGTCTTAGTGCAAATATTCAGATCCGAGAAAAGTGTGCGCAAGCAGAATCAGGGTTGATATTCGTATGAAACCGATAATGACCATATGACATTAGACTTTGCTAAATTTGCTGCTGATACCCGTATGACATTACACTTTGAAGCTGGACTAGCTGCAAAAATAGAGACAGCCCTATGCAAAATGCATGCAGTGAGAGAGAGAGAGATATTTGCGTCCAGTTGTTTTTCCAGTTGAACTGGGAGCAGCGCTCCCAAAATCCTCCAAAATCAATGTTCGTAATCCTCTCTAAGCCCGACTCTCGGCTATCAGTCGAATAACTGAGGCCCAATTTGTAGCAAAATGTTGTTTTCCAACGCACATAGCCAGCCAGCCAACAAAATCGTAGCTAAAAAGTATAGCACTCGATGAACTCTGCTGCAGATCTGCTCCCAGCTCAACTGTAAAACAGCAGGACGCATATATCTCTCTCGCTCTAATTGAATAAAACTTTGCATAAAACTTTTGCAGCTAGGCAGCTTCAAATTCTAGTGTCATACGTCTAAAGCGATACTCAGTTAAAAAAAAAAACAATTAAATACTAATTAATACCAGAAGAGCAAGCGATGGTAAGCGATTATATATGTTGGTATCTTGCTAGGACCTTGCGGAATATAGAAATTACCTATATTCCGCGGGTGTGGGGGACATCTATGACGGACAGCAAAAAACAAACAAAATATTAGGAGTAGTACGATGACTAATAAATGCTGTCGAACTAAGCCCTATAGTTATGGAATTTAGGGGATAACAAACATGGTGATTGCATTTCTGTTCCGCAAGATCGGGTTTATCCAAAAATCGTTTGTAAAAGTTTTTGTGTATTAGCCTTTTCCCACACAGCATATTAAAGGGGCACGGTGGGATTTTTTTACAGATGTGAAACCTCGATTCACACAGATTCCACCATCCCCGATCCTTTGAAAAACCATCTGACAAGAACAGACAAAATTTAATTATTGTTTCGACTGTTGTTTAAAATGTATGGTTGCGTTCAGATGGGAAACCAGATGTGTAAATTATTTTGATGAGGAAGAATTATTTGCAATGCTAAATTATTTTAGTGAAAGCATGCCAAGAAGGGGATGGTTGTTATCAAATTGCCTATTTTTTATGTGTTTTAGATGCGGTGCGGCACTTTTTATCTTCGTCATAGTTTTCCAAATGTATTTCATTTCAATTTACTTCAGATATAGATTTACGTATGTGAACATCGGAAAGGAAGGTACAACTATTCGACGATATATCAGAAGTCGAGTCTTGCACAACGGATCGGAGCGTCGGCAATATTGGAAGAAAAAGCAAAGGAAATTTGAGGAGTGTCGGTATCAGTAATAAGAAAAACATTGCTTAAACAAATACAAAAATTTGTAAAACTACAATTGTTTCTTTTTATTTTTTCGCCTTCTTCTTCCGAAGAAATTAGAGCATCTCTGATTGAAAATTGAGCATCTGGCTCCTCGCCATGTTCTGGAGAATAGCAGTTATTCTTGTCAGTCATTGCTTAAATTTTCGCAGTGAATTCCATTTTTTCGTTGTGAATGCCAGCTCGGAATTGCATTTGAAAACCATCGGATAAGTATCGCATAGAAACGTGCGGATTAGGAACATCCAAAATGGAAGGTGGAAATTTCACAACGGCAATACCTTACGGACCATCCCCGAAATGGATGGTGAATGGTCGCCTGGGGGAACAGGCTACAGCCGTAAAACAGTGTAACCGTAGGGCATGCACTCGGACGCTGTCAAAATATATGGCACTTCTATCGGTAGAAAATTTGTCTGATCTGAGTACTAATACCCATATGACATTAGACTTTGAAGCTGGACTAACTTGAAAAATAGAGACAGCCTTATGCAAGAAGCATGCAGTGAGAGCGAGATAGATATATGCGTCCAGTTGTTTTTCCAGTTGATCTGGGAGCAGCGCTGCGGCAGAGATTATCGATTGCTATAGTTTCTAGATACGATTTTGCTGGCTTGGTGGCAATGTGTGTTGTATAATATCATAAATGCAGTGTTTATAATTCGTAAAAAGAGGAAGACGAAGATGAAAAAAATGTAAACAACTAACAAAATGGAAAGCATATTGGATTTACACAGACGAAAAATGCTTTGTGCAGCTTTTTTAATAGTTCAAAATAATAATATGATTGCGTGTCACATGCTGAAACAGCAGAACAAAAAAAAGAGAAATATTTGGTTGGCGAAATGGCTATTGAAACGCGAGTTAGAAGGTAAGTACATAAGGTAAGTACAGGTGCTTTACGTGTTTGATTTTATATAGGGTATGCGAAGAATCCCAAACGTGAGGGAAGTTCTTAACAAGATTTATAAGGAACACGGTAGCTTCCTCCGTTCACAAAATTTGTAGTAAGAATTTGTTTACAGTATACAAATGCTTCCCGCCGCAAAGCAAAACATATGTTCAACTACTGCGCGACGTTTACCAGCATTAATTTATCGATGTCTATCATGCTATCTCTCTCTTCGCAGCAAATTTAGCAAAGTCTAATGTCATATGGGCATAAGGCTATACCTGCATTTACTATATACATATGTATATTCTTGCAGGAAGTTGTTTATTTGAGTTTTTTGAGAATTTACATGTTAACCACATGATCTGATTTTCGATTAAAGGGAATACATCTATTGAACTGAAGAATTCAATGCTGATTTTTATGTTCTTGGAATCCCCCTAATGTATGGTTGTAATGTAATGTAATTGAATGGTTGCGATAGTTGGAATACTTCCATCTCTACTAAACCTAAATGAAATATTAAAAAATGTCTACGGCGGAGGAAGCGGCAGCGGCCGGGGAAGATTCGAGTGAAGCTGTCTCAGATCATGATTTTATAGAGTTGAAGAGCATGCAGGACGTAAAGGCCTGCGACCAGCTTCAATTATACCAGTACATTGAAAAACTACATGGAATTATCCGAAAATACGACACCAGACTTGCGGCCAATAAACAAAAGCTGAAACAAGTAAAAAATACATTTTATAGTACATATGTATTTTAATAATTATGATTTTCAAACGCAGCTGAGCCAGGAGGCGAAACCATGTCAAACAGCCATACAATCTAACACCGATTTGGACGAGATTCCTGCAAAAAATGAGAAGAACGAGACTACCACTGAATGTAAGATCAAGTTAAATTTTTTTATTCTGTTATTGCTACAAATATGCCCTCATTCCGTCTTACTGGCCACAGCGGCGACAAGAGCCGCACCGCGCCCCGAACCATCCTCCGATAGCATAATATCAAACTCCTTGTCCGACTTCACCAGCTTGTGCATTGTATTGCGCATGTAGGCGTCAAATTTGGGATGGTACCTGTACACAGAGCCGTCCATGCCAACTACAATTCGGCGGTCTGAAATTCTGTTGATCAGGCCACTGACGCCAATAGCCACCAAGGTGGCCGCCCGCTTGGAAACACACTCGCAGATGTATTTGATCTTCTGGCAGTCTTCGACAGAGGCCTTTTCCAGCCCAAAAAGCTCCGTGATAATGGTTCTTGTTTTCGAAAATTCGGGAAAAGAATCGGACTCAATCTCGGATATGAATCGTGTTTCGAAGACATCTTCATTTTTCTGCAACGCCGTGGCAAAGTGTTCCCGTCGATTGCTTAACTTGAATAGGACTTTGCACTGCAAGGCCCGAATTAATAATAAGCGAACCAACCTTCCCAGATACATGCCGGATGTCATTTTTTCAAATAATTGCTCAGACTTGTTGATCGACTTATCGTCCACCTCGCGGTCATATTCGGTGCGCACAAAATCCAGTTGGCCGCTCTCACCGAAGGCTCCCCACTCTGCATTGACAAGGACCTGTCGCTGGTTTCGTTTGAAGTCAGCGTGCAGAAGATCCACGTTTGATACGTCTTCGACGAAGCAGGCATTGCAGCCCGTTCCCACGATAACGCCTATACGACAGTCGGCATTTCGATGTGCGCACGACATGAGGGTGCCTGTTGTATCGTTGAGTATGGCCACGACGGCAATATCCGCATCGCCCCGTCGCTGGATGGCTTCGTGCAGCAAACGTCCCACGTCTTCGCCTTCCACCCCCGGGCAGCCAAAGCCCTTGGTCCAGCGCGCCAAAATGGCCTCCTTGAGGCCTATCTGCTCGCAGGGAAACGAAAAGGTGAAACCGAGTGCCAGATGGGAACTTCGCATTTCATGCTTTTCCACAAATCTGGCCAGACACTCTGCGATGTGATCGAATAACTCGACGCCAGGGCCAAGCATCAAATCCTTCGGCACTGCATATATCTGCGACTCAACCGTGGCGTCGTGGTGACCTTTGAGGGAAACGAGCAGCACCCGGAAGTTGGTTCCACCCAGGTCCAGCGCGAGATACTTGCCCACCTCGTCGCCCGTCGGCAAGTCTTGCACATAAGTTGGGAAACACTTGGTGTTGGCCAAAGCATGTGTGGACCGCTTCAAGCCCTTTGCTATTTCTGCACAGAATCGACTGTACACCTCTTGAATCTGATAGTCGCTCAGCACAAAGGCTTGCATAAGTTCTCGCACCTCCACATCCATCATTTCGATTCGGATAATCTAGGCTCTGGGTCCAACCGTTTGTCTCGAACGATGAGTAACGACTAACCACCAGGCGCCTTGGCAGCACACCTCGATTCGCACTATTCCCCGATAAGAGTTGCTCAATTTTTGCAATGCAATTCCGCCAGACGTAGACACAAATGCACAATCTGCAGCAGGCGTTTCGTAGAAAATTAAAAACAAAAACACCTAAGTAGCTAGATCAGCTGAATCTGAATCTAGAACTACAACTGAGTGATGTATGCTAATCACTTGGGCTGGAATACAGTCTGTCTCTCAATTGCTGGCAATAGCTCCTGATTTGCCAACCTACGTTGTAAGCGAAGAAACAGGCTTTATGACGCATATTATTATGCTGCATAATAGGAAATAAAATAGACTTCAGCTTCTCTTAAATTTATACACACTAACAATGGATTTACATTCAAGTAAGCCCAATGTATAAAACATGCGATTAAACCATTTGCCTTATGTCCTATTGATGTCTTGACATTGGCTGAACTTATCAACACATTTTTACTCTTCATGCATCACCTGCCTAGGTGACGGCTTTCACAGTATGATTTTCCAAGGAGTATATACACCTTTCACGATCCATCCACCCACTGCCGCTATCAACGGAGTCCCAGGCCGGATCATAAAGCGTGCGTCAAACATTCAAGCTTGTTAGTGCCTCAGATTAGCGCCGCTACACTAAGATCCCATTTGCCGTTTATTGCAAAGCTGCTTGAAAGTTTCGCAAGTGGGCGGATGGGGGGTGTGTGCGATTTATGGCCTAGTGGCTTAGGGCGATAAGTTAGCTAGGGCCCAGTGTCCCTTGCAATGTGTTGCGAAATGGAGTTAAAGCGGTTGTTGTGTCATTTTCAGTTTCGGCAACAGATGCCTTCAGCTTTGTGGACGAGATGCGCCAGGCGGCCAAGCATGCAGAGAACCTAAGCAACTTCGTGTATGAGCCGACGTCGGGCATGTACTACGATCCGAAGACAGGCTACTATTACAACGCGGTAAATATGCAATAAACAACGAATGTAATCTTTATGACGTCCCGTTCCGCTGCGTTCTGTTGTGGGCAGCACGTTGAGCTGTGACATTCAAAGGTTATCGCTCTGACGGGCGTAAGTAGATCGTGGGCACGAATTGTTTTTAACCCGCTCTCGTGTTTCTCTTCCTCCCAGGAGTACGATCTTTATTACGATGGCAACACGGGCTGCTACTACAGCTACGATCATGGCAAAGACTCGTACGAGTTCCATTCGCAGGCTCAGGTGCAGGTGAGCGGGTGTGGACATCCCACTGGCGCCCACATAATTAACCGATGTTCTTCTTTTCTTCGGTGCGCAGCACTTGAACCCCTGCGCATATAGTAGACTTTTAAAGGGTTTTCACAAACTGAGCATAGACCGAATGCGTAGCAATGCATTAGGTAAGAACTAAGACCCAGAACTTTCGATAAAAACGCGGATTTCTTTTCTTCACTGGTTGCAGGCGAACGACGCCGCTAAACCCGGATCGGATCAGGTGCCGGGCGAGGACGAGGATGATGAGGTGGAGTTCGACGAACTCGGAGGCGTCATAACCGACACAGCTACGCTGCAAAAGATTAAAACCGAAAAGCAGAAGCTTAGAAAACGAGCCGAAAAGTCAAAGCGACGGGCGAAGAAGAAGAAGAAAAGCAAGAAGCACAGCAAGAAGAAGGGCAAGGAGGAGCGTTGCCGCAAGCCGAAGAAGAAGCGTCGCAATGCCGATGATGAAGAGGACGCCGAAGACGGCGAGCTGTCCGAGTCAAGCGACTCTAGCACCAGCTCCAACTCCAGCGACGACAGCATCAATAGCGGCAGTGAAGACGATGGGAGTGTTCCCGTCTTCAAGGCTGCTGGACGCTTTCAAGGTGTTTAAGAAATCTGATCCGCATTTTTATCTTGTTTTCAAAAATTGTCATTCTACAGACTTTTAATACATGTCTCTCTCTCTCTCTCTCTCTGTTGTCCCAACATCTTCAGACATCGCCAAGAAGTATCCGCCTTCGCTGCGCATCATTGTTCAGGAGACAAACGTGGAGGAGTTACTGGTCGGGAGCCTGCATATGATCACATATAAAGGTGGATCGTTAGGCCGCGAGGGCGAGCATGATGTCATCATACCGGATGTGAACGTAAGCAAGAGTCATTTGGAATTCTACTACGAGGCCAAGTCGGGGATTTATAGATGTCGTGACCTTGGCTCCCGGAATGGCACAGTCCTAAATGGCATGCGCATGGCGAGCGATCCGATGGATCTGGTGCACGGAAGTGTTGTCACCATTGGACAGACTAAGCTCTTGTGTCATGTGCATGAGGGTAACAGCACGTGCGGACTGTGCGAGCCGGGTCTGTTGATAGAGACGCAAGCGCCAGTGGCAGCAACAGCGTTGTCATCAACTGCGGTGGTATTGTCCCACAAGGAGCAGCTGAAGAAGCTGCAGAAGAAGTACGGTCTGGAAAATGAGAGTGAGTATTATTTGTGTTAACTAGCTTCGACATGCGTTCGCTTACCAGGAACGCTTTCCTATTATCCTCCTATCGGTTTATAGAATTTGTTGAAGCTAGTGGGAATGGACAGCACAAGCCAAACTACAATGATCGTGCGGCAACGCGACGCGTCAACGTTGGAAGCAGTACGGACAAGGAAAAGACAGAGGTGGCGTGTGTGCATACGTAAGTGAAGAAAGCTGGAAAGTTTCTTCCTCAGTTGTTAACGTTAGCCCTACGTAAAACATACATTCGCAGGGAGATTGCCAGCTCTAACAAAGGGTTCAAGATGCTGAGCAAGCTTGGGTGGCAGAAGGGCAATACCCTGGGAAAAACCAACGCCAGTGCAGGATTACTGACACCGGTAAAGTAAACATGTTATTACAGCCCACAAAATGGTCCCAATATTTTCTGATTTGATTCGATAGATCAATGTGGTGGCCAACGAGGGAACCAGCGGCTTAGGGAGGAGTGAAACTAGCAGCGCTTCCAGGCCCGTGGACAAACGGAAATTAGCCAATTTAAAGATCACCCAGGCTCGATATCAGCGGGCCAACGATATATTTGAACTGTCCGGCGAAAGCGATTGAAAGGCCTTTACATTTAAGATGGAAACACATTTAATTAACAATTGCTCAAACATATGCATAGGTATGTGTGGATTATGTGTGCATATACTTATAGATTTGCATTTATGTATGTATGTATGTATGTATATATATATATAAAGTAGTATTAATTAAAATCTTTCTATACGGTTAAGCTATCAGTCAATTAATTAATTTAGCTTTGCTTAAAAAAAAGAAAATAGAAAATGGTAATGTTAAATAAATATGACGTCGGTCGGCTACGCGTGTGGCTAAACTAAATGCGAGTGAATTGCGCACGAAAATCAATCGTTTAAATTAATTATGAAGTAGCCTATGTTAATGTTAAATACAAAAGCCTCTTAAGATATGTGGTTTCTCTTGCAATATACATATGTTGGATAAGAGAGCTTGCAATACGTAATGTTGTATGGTTGATAATACTTTGCCATATGAAAGTGTATTCGATATTATTTAGTGGACAGTTTAGACAGTTTGCCAAACACCTTAGGCCATCCACTGCTTACAACACGAAACGCTCATCGAGAATCTTTGGATGCTGGAACTGTGGAAGTACAAAGCGCTGAAATGCGCGACAGCTACGTCCCCACATAACGCCTTCTATGTCATTTGCTAATGTAGATAATATGTAGATGCTTCGCAGCTCTTCTCTAACAGCTCCCCGCGGCCTTGACACCTATGAAGAACCCGGTGCTGCAGGAGTGCTGATGTACCTCGCACCACGAACTGTATGTGTGGTTGTTGAATCCGCATATTTTGTGCACCTGAAAGTGGGAATGGGCGTTAAACTTAATGCATGTGTGGAATCGTTCGACTCAAGTGGAGGCTCACCGGTCGCTGCTGCTTCCGCGGGCAATTGTACCGACAGGACACGCAGCGCGGCAGACGCGTCTGCAGATCCACCAAGCAAGTATCCTTCGGGTCACATTTGATGTCGGCGCAGCTCACGCGGTCCGCTGCAAAATAAATTTTACGATTTTACGTATTCAGTTGGCCGTGGATAAGTTTCTGTTTTGTTTTATGTCGGTAATTTCAGTTTATGGCGGATGTGAATGGCCTGGCCCATATCTTGGCTGCCATGAGAACAGAACAACGGCAGGTACTGCCGTGATTACTTGAGACGTGACAAACCCGAGCCTCCGTGAAATATGCGGAAACCCTAATAGCACCAGGAAGAAAAGTCATTATAATTTAATCGCGATCCCCAAAAGATTCAAATGCTGTTTTTTTTCTTTGTCAGATACCGAAAATTCAAATTGAGTCCTATCTCCGCGAATAGTCGACTACTTGACTTGGGATCTAATACCCCCCATAATGATTTAGAAATCGAATGCAGCATTGACTTATGCCTGTACTATCCTATCTTTCCTTCGGCTTTAATGTGGTGCTGTGGCTTTGGCCGTGCTGTCGTTGGATCCCAGAACTACAATTTTCTATGCTGACACATTATTCACACCGCAGGCAATGGGTACGGACAGAGCAGCCAGCCCTACCCCGCACGCGGTGACTGGAGCGCATGCTCAAGACGGGTAGCAGCAAGCCGAACCGAACTGGAGATCCAGCCCAGTCGGCCGGCCAAGAGGCAAGAGAGTCAGCCAAGCGGCACGCAGCCGCAAACGCCAGGCAATATATGTATTTATCGTCAACATGATCTCCGACTTGGCAACAATGTTGCATGCCCCCGAAGCATTGTAGATAGCAATTGCTTAACGGGTGGAGCAGGGGACGAGCTGGACGGGGGATGGGCTGCATGCAGGCGGGGCGGGCAAGAGTATATATGTACATACGTCTGGTTCTGCATCTCTGGGCGGACAGGACGGCGACGATGCGTGAAAGTCGCCCGTCTGCCAATTCGTAACAGTTAAAGTTTATTAATTTCAACTGCCAATTTAGCTTTAGGCCTTTAGGTCCTTTGCAACGCATGGGCTCCTCCCTGCGTGATTCCCCCTGGCGTCACTGGTTGATTGTGATGGATATGTCGGGAGTGCGGCCACGGCCACGGCCACGGCCACGGCCTCGGCGTCGGTCTCGCTGCTGTACCGCGTGCATCAGCCAATCCACACATCTGCACATCTGCAGATGCGGCTGCAGGTATGGCTGATAATGCCGTCACAATGCAGGGCAACTATAATTTGCAATGTCGACGTGGTTTAATCAACGCCAGCGGCTGTCCCGAGTCTCCCCTCCCCTCCCCACCCCTCCGTCGGTTATTGCCCGACGTCCGTTGGCGGAACTTATTGCAACATTGTGTGGCATGGTCAGGAATTCGGCGTGGGTCATGTGTCTTTGGCATGTGGCATGTGTGCGTGAATGTGTGTGTTTGTGTGTGTGTGTGTGCGTCTGTGTTACCATTCTGGCTGTCTGGCTATTTGGGCATTGCGTGTTGTTTAAGGTGATTTTAATACGATCGTAAACTACAGCCAGCCCAGGGGAAGTGCAAGAGCAAGAGCCCAGACGCTGAGCCAGACATAAGTGACGTCGCGACGACGTGGACAGCTGGACAGCTAGACAGGCCGGACAGGCAGGACAGGCCAGAAAACTTGACCGGACTCCACTCATCGGCTGCGGATGTGCATGTGCATGGGGATGGGGATGTGGCTACGGTCGAGTCTGGCAGTTGCAATCACAGAACCTGCGTCACCGAAGTCGTTGCGAAAATGGCGTTTTAATGGTTTGAACGTGTAGTCATATTTCTTGGGGGCAGCGGGAACTCTTAGTGGCATGGGTCTGAGTCCCGTCCCGGCTTGTGCTAATGCCTGTTCTGTTCCTGCGCCTGTGCCTGTCTTATTTTGTTCCGACCTGGGCCTGAGCCTGGATCGTTGGATCGGTGGATCGCTGCAAGTATTTACGAGTATGTGAAAGCAGACATGCAAACACACGAGAACCATAAACTGACTATCCATGACGATAAAAAGCTCAGGGACCAACGCACACAGGTGCACTATCTTATCGACGGACGATCCACAGAACATAATGAGGAACAGACTCATATTCGTACAATCCAGCAGTAGGAAGGGCCAATGGCAATTGCAATGGCAGGGGTACGACTAGGTGTGAGTCGAAGTGCGAGGGGAAGAAAGCAGACTCGCCGAGATCAAGAAACTGCATGCACGCACGCATCCGCAGGGAAAGGGAAGGAAAGGGCTAAAAGCAAAAGTGAATAGTAGCTAATGATCTTAACTTATTGTAATGTCCGGCTACCGTTCAGAGTGGGCATAAGATCGTGCTAGAAGTGTGTGCAGAAGCCGGCAAGCGATGGCATAAACTGACTTTCAGGAGACTCAGGTGGTGGTAGCTTTGGAGAGTGCGGAATGCGGACCGACATCATAATCGTACTGGGTGCAGAATGATTGGCCATTGATAAGTAATAACAGAGTGGTGCGGCTGGTACAGGGAGTTGCGTCAGCAGCTGCTGCTGGCGCGGGGCTGGCAGAGTTTGTTTCGGCATTAATTGCGAGCTGTAATTTGCAACAAAACACGGCAATTAGCAGGCCATTGCAGCCGGCAGCCAGCGAGTGGGCTCCCTGGCCAAACTAGTTTGGACTGTCCGTCTCGTGCGCGTCTCCAGATTTGGTGTGACAATGAAACGCCCTCAGCGCCTGTAAGTGCCACTGATTGTTGAGATGTGCAGTGTGTAGTGTGCAGTGTGCGGCCGGCACTCCAGCTCCCACTGCGGCCTGCATTGTAATTAATTGGATATTGGAGTCGATTCGATCAATCGAAGTGCGACCACAAAACTAATAAGCATGAATTGAATGATACGAGTACCGACGACGCGGTGGCTGCGACGACAGCGGGGATGTAAGCTGTAAGCTGTAATTGTGGATGCGCGCCAGGCAAAGTGGAGCAGCCGACAGACAGTGCGACGGCCTAATCGAATTGCTGGCAATCATGGAGCCGTATAAGCAAATGTAGCAATTTCAGCCAAACGCCGAGCAGCGGCAACCCGATATGGCCTGGCTGCAGACCATCGCCACAGCCAGAGCCACAGCAGCAAGGTAACCAGCCGACTTGACTCGACTCGACTCGACTCGGCTTTGCGAGTACCAAGCCTCAGTCAAGTCAATCAAATGCAAAATTGCGGTTCTTTGTTGATTGTTGTTAAATTTGCACAGCCCCGCTAGAGCAACCATCAAACCAGCTAAAACCTCAGAGCTAAAACGGCAACAATGCACTGCAATTGCAATTGCAGGCTGCAGCTTGCCAACAGCAGCAGGGCTCTCCATACCAATTAATTTGATTGACTTTTCCAGCCAAACTCAGACTGTCGGGCAGCCGGGCAGCCAGGCAGCCAGGCAGGCAGGCAGGAAAGCCGACTTCAGCACGGGCTAAAATACTCGTACATACCACGACAGGGTCCCGAATATGCCACGGCGATGGAACGTCCAATTTTGCAAATCATTCGATTTATATCACATAGGCTCCTGTATGTCTTGCCGTCGACACCGCACACTACCTGCTCCTCCTCCTCTTGCTCCTCCTCCCAGGGACACTCGATTTTGCAGGGAATGCAGTGCGGTGTCAGGTACTGATCCTCCACGCAGGTTAGGCCATTCAAGCACTGGACTCCCCTACAGCTGCCTGTGAGAAAAAGAGCGGCGTGAGAAAGATACATACATATATTATTTATTTTCTTAAAGCGTACATCAACACATTACACCCACATGTACTAATAAATGATTAAATTATAATAATAGACCATCCATAGCACTACTCGTCAAATTTGAACTTTTTTTCCGCTGTGGCCAAAAATTATTTGTATACCCGGTACTCGAAGAATAAAGGGGTGTATTAGATTTGTTGAAAAAATGGATGTGTGTAACACCCAGAAGGAAGCGTTTCCGACCCCATAAAGTATATCTATTCTTGATCAGCATCAATAGCCGAGTCGATATAGCTTTGTCTGTCTGTCCGTCGGCGAACATGTAATTAGCTACATATATCGAAAGCTCACATACATATATACTGACTGAGTACCGGGTATAAAGTAGAGCCGCGGCCTTAGACGCGGCTCACAACGTTCCTTCTCGTTGGTTTTATATAGGTACATTAATTAGGCGCCGTTTAAGGAATCGTTTGTAAGAATCAATGGATAAACTGCTAAGGTGGAGCCGTTTGATCAAACCTCCGTATGTACCTATCCAACGAGAGAGAACGTTGTGACTTTATACCCGGTACTCAGTCAGTATATACGTCAGCCTAGAATTTATGTAATTTATTATATGTTCGCAAAAAATTATATATTTGCAAAAAAAAGGACATTTAGAGACAAAAATCAAAGCGAACCCTTTACATTTTTGTTTACATTTGTTTGTTACATGGTTGCTCTAGCTTTCATAGTCTCTGAACTATAGGCGCTAATGAAGACGGGTGTTACACACATCCATTTTTGCAACAAATCTATTATACCCCTTTACTCTCCGAGTACCAGGTATAAAAACTACGCCTAAAAAAAAACCATAACTGCTTAAAAATTTTTAAATCCCCAAATTTATGCGAAAAAGTAATTTTTGGCCACAGCGAATATGTCGTGTTGACTTATGTGGTTGCGATATAAGCTATATATTCGATTACATTTTAAGTTGTATTCTGGAAACAAAGAACTGGCGTTAGAACAGGTCAAAAACCTAACAGGCAACACAGCTGAACTAATCTCCTGAGTAAACTTGCAACTTTGTCTGCGGCACCGACAGCATACCATATTCTTCGCGTGTACTCTTAGGCGCTGATTGGGACTATTAATAAACTATTGGCCAATTTCTATGATTAGCCAGATCGTCGTTGGATACAAGAGTGTGTGAGTGCACGAGTGTGGATATATGCGCATATATGGCGAGCAATAAACTGTCGAAATTTATCATGGTACACGGCATGCCAATGGGGCATGCCGTTGATGCGGGGCCCCAACGCCTTGGCGCCAACTGTGACACTTGCAAGAAATTGCATTCATTTTTCTGCTCAAAATTACGAGTGGTATTGAATGCGAGTGGATGCCGTAGATGTAGCTCTGCTCCGCTCCGATCCCTTCCCATCCATCCCCTTCTATCTCCTGGGGCGGGCAAACGGGTGCGTTGCCGATTGCGCATTCCATTGGATATCGGCACGCGCCAACGTTAGATAGCTGTCATTGTTGGTGTTGTTGTTGATTCGAGTATTGCCGTTTACGTCTTGCAGAAGAAATAGCCACGGCCACAGCATCTGCATCTGCATCTGCATCAGCATCAGTGGCAGTAGCAGCCATGTCGTGTGCTCACGGCTAATCCAACAAGTTCTTTGGACTCTTGGCTCATCGTTCTTGTGCGCTGCGCTGTTTTTATTGATAATTTGAGCATGTTTGAGAGTGCTTCCTGTATCATTAAATTATTACACAACATTTCGATCGGAGCTCTTGAGGGGTTCGGGATCGGGACCGGGAACAGGACCGGGAGCGGATCGAATCGGATAGGCAATGCTATTGGTGCGACCCCAACTCCATCTCCAACTTCAACGTCTGGCTCCAGCTTTGGCTTTGGCTCTGGCTTTGGCTCTGGCTTTGGCTCTGGCCGGTTGATTTCACCACTGGCGACAAGTTGTTGGCCGTAATTGAAATGTGCAATAATTTGTCATCTAATCTAATTGTGGCACGCGAGCAGCCCGTTCCCGTTCCCCAGCCCAGACTGGACAGCGTACATGTGTGTGTGTCTGTGTGTGTGGATATGGGTGCACTTACTCTTGCAGTGGCCCCGATAGGCGACCTCCAGTTGGGCGTTGCTTGTGCGGCAGGCGCGCTTGCGCAGCTGGCACTCGGTGTTGTAGGTGCGTCCATCGGTGCCACAAACCGGATTCTTGTGCTGCTGCTGCTGCTGCTGCTGCTTCTGAAAGTAGCCAAGTTAACAAAACGCCCAAAAACTGCCCCAAGGAGTATGCAACGCAAAATGCGAATGGAATGGATAGAATGGCTTGCATCCCAGTGCACTGGGATGGGATGGGATGTGATGGGATGAGGACTCACCATCAGCACAGGCTCATAAATTCCACCCAGAAAAGCCAAGTCACCGGCATTAGCCAAGTGGCCATGGCTGATGCTCATGCTATGGCTGTCCGTAACCGCAGTCGCTGCCGCTGCCGCGGCCGATGACGCAGTCATTTCACTTCCGTGTTCACCCAGGTACAGACGACGCTGCGCCTGTGCCCCAGACGTCGTGGTATTCGCTGTCAGCGTAGATGTTGCTGCTGGGGCCGCTCCAAAGCGCTGTTCGTGCTGTTCATGATCCTTGCCGGGCCTGTGCTTGGGCCGCCTATGCCTGCGCGGCTCTCGCTGTCCATTGTCATGATTTGGGGCATGCTCAATGCGTCTGGTACTGGAGCTGGTACTGGTGCTGGTGCTGGTGGTGGCTTTCTGGTGTCTGAACGGGGCATTGTCTAGCTTCTGGTACTGTCTATTACTGTCGTTGGCGGGTTCATTAGCATTTGCAAACTTGTGTCTAGACTGAGCCGAAGCCGAAGCCGGAGCTGGAGCTGGAGTCGAGACAGAGACAGAGAGCGTCGCCTGTGCAGGCGTCTTGTCTGCTTTGGACGAGTCATTGGCTCCTGTCGTCATTGATCTTGTAAAGTGTTTGCCTTGGTTATTTCTGTGTCTGCGCCTCTCATAGCCCGTCATTTCCACTCTGCCGCCGCTCCGCCTGGTCGTGGGCTGCTCTTGCGAATTGCTGCTGCTGCTGCTGCTGTCTATAATCAAAAGTCTTCTGTGCTTCGTCTCGCCCTGCGCCTTTTTGTGACTCTGGCGCCGTAGCATCTGTTGCATTTCTTGGGTTTGTTCGTTTTCGTGTTCGTGCTGGCGCTCTTGATGCGTTCTTTGGTTCTCAGCGATGGGGCTGTTGTTGATCATTTCGCTACTTAGACGCCTCAGACTACTACGCGGTGGCACTGTCGCTGTCACTGGCACTGTCACTGGCACTGCCATTGCGGGCGACATCTTCCATAGCTTCTGGTGTTGTCTTCGACGCAGCGCTGCCCCACACTCGGGGGCGCAGACGCACTTGGGCCTTCCCTTGCGCTTGACGCACTTTTTATTTGGCCCACATTTGAAGCCCTTGCAGTTCTCTAATAAAAAGGCGAGATTAAAAGATAACAAAAGACATACGATTAATTGTTTGCGGCTTTGAATTCAAAATCCCATATAAAATCAGATGTTGGGTGTTTTTCGTGGAAGGTTGCGCAGTTTATTCCATGATATTATTTTACTTATAGTATAGTATAGTATAGTATAGTATAGTATAGTATAGTATAGTATAGTATAGTATAGTATAGTATAGTATAGTATAGTATAGTATAGTATAGTATAGTATAGTATAGTATAGTATAGTATAGTATAGTATAGTATAGTATAGTATAGTATAGTATAGTATAGTATAGTATATAGTATAGTCACTATACTATCCGCCAACACTTTAAAGGAGCCTCTTTTGGTAGAGGGTACTGGTCGTCATATACATAGTATAAGGGTATAAGGGTCATGCCGGGATGGGAAGGATGCCAGCAGAACTCAGACGCAGATCTACGGATCCACGGATCCACGTATTCACTATGATTTTTGACCTAAGAGTCATCCAGAAGGGCCGGACAGCCCTCAGGCTATTATCATAGCTCATTTAATCGCCTTATGATTTGCCTAATCCTAAGCTCGCTGCTCGGGATCAGCAGTATTTACTGAAACATATATAGTACACACTTACCAATGCACGGCGCGCACTCGACGCCGCCTCCGATGGCCGTCGCAAAGAAGTACTCCACGCTGCTCAGCTCGCGATCGGTGTAGGAGAAGGTCTGGCTGGCGCCACAGCATTCCGACCTGGTGATGTTCGTGGAGAATATCTGACTGCACTTGCCGCTGCCCAGGTGGGTCTGCCAGCAGGTGCCAGCTGCGGAGGGAGGAGAGCAAGATGTGGGCAGAATCTTATTAAAACTAGAACAAAACAGGCAACCTTAGCGATACGATATGCTTTGGGAGATTCTATTGAATCCTCCCTTCCAGATTTCGAAGGCATGGAAATAGCCACCATAAATATTGGCGTGTTTACTAAATGGAATCAGTGAGGAATGCTCATGCCGCTAATTAACTAGAGGCTGAAATCGTTCGGTTCGAACGATCCCAAATATCGCAGCGTGCTGGAGGAGGAATTCGCGGGCTTGTCTTTCTTTTTTCGATCTGTTTTTTTGTTTTATTTTGTTTTGCTTTGTTTTGTTTTGATCGATCCGGCATGCCAAGCAGTAAATGCGATACCGTCGTGTCGTCCGTCGGGATAAACAAACAACCGCTCTTCCGTGAGAAATCGCGTCATATTTGAATAAAATGTGTCACATTTGTCGTTCGATCCGCCGAGGGAAGAGGCGAGCGACCGACGCACAGATGCCATGAACGGATTCAGAGAAATATCGAAATAAATGCAGATGTGGCCCCTCGATTTTGGGTCAATCCCTCCTCAAGCAAGTGTGTGAGTCAGAAAGAGTATCTGGAAAAGGCAGGATCCAAGCACAACTACAACTATGATACTTACCCGCCGCAAGCCGCATATTCAGTAGCAGCAATCCGGCAGCCAACAGAGCCATCGACGCCGCCTGCGAAGTGGCTCTCGTGCGGCTCCTTCTCGGAAGTAGACTAGAACCAGATAGGTGTTTCTGTTTGCCATGCTGCCTATGGTGTTCACGTGCCGTTGACACCTCGTCATTCGGATAGCGAATACCGGGCGTGCGGCTATGTCTCACTCGGTCCGCATTGACGTCACGGCCATGGTCGGCAGCAGCCCTGACACAGCGATCGTCATTCCCGTCGCTGGCCGATTCTTGCAGAGAGTTCCATGCGATTACTATAAATAAACTGAGAATTGTTCTACTTTTGTGGCTAGTAGTTGTCGTCGATGCGGCTGCTGCGGCTGACGTCTTTGACATTGTTGCCGCTAATTGGTTCGATGGTGTACGCGCTTCCGCTGCTGCCACAGGAAGTGCGCGGATCGTCGGCATGTCTCTGCGTTTGAATTTGTAATTTGATTTTAAAAATGTCAAGTTGTTGTGGCTGTTCGTTTGATGGTGATGAGGCATGACCAGGCGATGGAGAACGGCCAAAGCTGGGGATAAAAGACGCACGCGCAACAAAGAAAAAGGATGAGTTGGGGCATGCATGAGTTCAGTTCCAAGTTCCATTATAAAATGCACAAAGTTCTTGGGAGGGAGTCGCACTCGTAATGCAGGGAGGGAGTGCGAGGGCGAGGGCGAGTGCGAGTGCAGCCACTTGGCCGAAGAACTCGCTTCGGGCACACAACACACAATCTTTTGTACAAAAACGACAAAACGGCAGAGAGCCAACAATTAAGTCTCAAACGTTAAGTTGACATTGAGCAGGCGGTTTTCAAAATGCGACTACTAAAAATAAAGAACCTGTTGCTGTCGCCGCTTGCAGTTGTCGTGGCGTTGTTGCCTTGCCGCATATTATGCAGCCGCGTCCACCTCCGTCTGGCTCTGAGAGTCCGTCGCTGTCCCCACCTCTGCGTCTGTCTCTTTGTCTGTCTGTCTGTCTGTCTGACTGTCGGACAGTTTGTTTGTTTGTTTTCTTGGGTCGCTAGTTTGGCATTTGCTTTACTTCGGCTGCCATCGCGGTTGCCAGTGCAATCGTCATGACACTAAGGACGTGCTCGAGACAACGTATGCAGGGATGGGGCAGGCCGGAGCAGACATGCAACAATTTCTGCACAGAGAGGCCAACGAAACGTGACTGTAGTGTGGCTTTTCTCAAGTATCCTAATTTGGCCAACTCGCGAACGTCCTTGAGGCGATGACAACAACTGCCTGCTCGTCTCCACGGAGGCAGCGCCGGAGCCCTATTAGATTAGCCCACTTCAAGCGGCCCCCCCACCCTGAGTGCGGGCCGCCATTATCGAAAGTTCAGCAGCTCGAACGGCTCCTGCTGCGGCATGCAGCTGCAGCAGACACCAACAGCATGCGGGTACTGCCTGGCCCTTTTCAGGTGAACATTTAATGACCCACTGCGTCATGGTTTCTGTCCTAGCCAGTGTCCGTCGCTCGGGCCGAAAGTTATGGCGTAGCATGCGCTGTGACATTTTGTAGGACGTTCCAACTGCAGTTTCGTCTCTCTCCGTCTGTGTCCACAGCCGTCGCCTCGCCAGACGCTCTACACGCGCACATGCACACGAACACGCACACGCACACTGAGGCAGGAACATCCACACAGTTGCACTGGAGCTGGAGCTGGAGCTGAAGCTGCATTCCTGCATTGGTGCGGAAAGACGCCTGCCGGGTGGCTATTTTTAGACCTGGTGCAGTCAATGGGTTTGCACTAGTATAACCTCTGCGGAAGCTATCGCAAATAACTTTTTTACTACTCCGTTCTCGTACTCGTACTCGTACCGATGTACCGATGCACCGATGCACCGGCACGTGCACAGGGAGAGCCGAGAGTGTATCCTCAGGTGTCCAACGTTTAGTTGGTTCTGATATGAACTGGGATATGGGACTTGGGGTCTCCTTCCCATATCTCCTTCCCCCATCTTCCTTCCCAGGATCGGCTTGTGTCAGCAGAGCTTTTGTTTGCGTGCGAGTCGCAATTTTGGGACTTTACTGTCCTCGGAGATACCACGAATTCCTCAAAGCTCGCAGGCATTTCTTTCGGGGCCCGTGGAGCTAAGCCAACAATGAGGTACGGAACGACCGCGCCAGAGGCATAGCTGCAAAAATGCAAGGAGCGCCGCAGCAACAGCAGGCAGCAAGAGCGGGCCAGGCATAAAATGCATTCTCGGCAGCAGCAACTGCATTGCCAAACACAATATCACACATACACAACCGCAATTCCACACACACAGCACACACACACACAGAACACACACACACAGAACACACACACACAGAACACACACACACTCGGACACACAGAGAGTTTGGGGTTTGGGTCTGTCTGGGATACAGCGAATGCCTTCTCGAGATGCAGTTTGACCGTTGGCCGCCGCTTCAAAAGACCTGTTTTTATGTTTTTGGGCATTTATTCTGGATATTTTTTTGCTCATTTCTGTTTGTATTGAATTGCATCTTTCGCTGCGCCGATCAGAGCTGGCTGATGCACTTGAGCAACAAGTGCATAATTTCAACCTCAGGACCGGAGCTGGCCAAAAAAAAGCATCAAGCGTGGTGCTGAGTTTCACTGCGGTTCCAGAACCTCCCTTGAAAGGTATTCCAGTATAGAAAACGTACCGCCTTTAGTTACATTTGCATTTTGCATACTATACTCGTATTAGATTAGCCCGCTCGCATGTCAACTCTCAGCCTCGTCCAGCACTGGGCAGAGCAGTGCGTATCATGTTATGAGTCGCATGGATTCGGAGTTGGAGTCCGCGTCCGCGTCCGCGTCCGAGTCCGAGTCCGAGTCGTGCATGCATGCACTGAAGCACGTGCTATTCGTGTAGTCAGGAAACTGATCTTCCAGATATAGTAGAGCTCAGTACAGTACGTTTGGAAAACAATGTTGCGTTGCCCGAAAAGCACAACGGGGAAGTTGAACCGAAATCCAAAGCTGCTGAGGATGGGATGAGCTGGGATTAAACAGCTGCAGCACCACGTCCCTCGTGAAGTCTCTCAGCGAGTGACTTTGAGCCCCATTCCTGTGCCCATTCACGCTTTTCCCAGCCTAGGCGATTGCGCAATAACTGAGAACAGAGGACTGATCCAGCTATTTTTAGCACTGTCCGTTCCGCGGAACGCCGAATGTCTCATGTTTGCGAGTGTGTGCTCTTCTGTGTGCGTGTGTGCCTGCCTTGCCACACTGTCGTGTGGGCTCAAATCAGAAAAGGGTCAACATATTTGGTTTCATAAATAACAAACAGCCCGACAAACCGATACCGTTTGAGTCTCTCTGGAGGGGAGCTTTCCAAGGAAGCTGTTTGTCATTTGCCGGGGCGGACGCGGAGCCAGGAACAACAGGAAATTCCTTTCGACAAAGTCAGCAGTTTTGGCGCGAGATTAATGACTTCTGGACATCGCCCCCACCCGCGCGCCCTTTCAGCGCCTGCCCCTCACTCCGGCATTTGCATATGACAGCAGGAACAGCAACATCAACAGCAACAGCCATAGCGGCAGCAGTAGCAGCAGCAAAAGCAGAAGCAGAACCAGAACCAGAACCAGATGCTGGTCGTTTGTTATGCAAGCAGTAAATTTTCAATAAATATACATAGGATAGGCCCACAAACAAACCAACCCAAACGAAAGCAAAACAAAATTGAATTGACGAACTGCCGGCGCAGATGCCACAGCATCGCACCAGAATAGCAGCTGATACGCGGGACG
This sequence comes from Drosophila helvetica, assembly GCA_963969585.1. Lineage (NCBI taxonomy): Eukaryota > Metazoa > Arthropoda > Insecta > Diptera > Drosophilidae > Drosophila > Drosophila helvetica. Next base: position 3,308,046 of record OZ018404.1, read on the forward strand.
GCGCGACAGACGACTTTGAGCACTTTGAAGCGTAAGTATCTGAAAAGATGTTTGTTTTTCCAGCGCTCAAGCATCACGTCACGCGTTTGTGGGCGCATTGCACATTGCACATACGCAGCGTTGGCCGAAAAACCGCCACTCGAAAGGGTCTCATTTGATGTTGGTCCCCGCCTCTGCACTGTTCACTGTACGATCTAAGGCCCGTCGACTCATTCACAGGCATCAGCGGGAGTGGAAGCTGAAGCGGGAGCAGGAGCGGGATCGGCAGCCGCAAAAATATAAAAAGTAAACAGGAAATCTGCAGGATTGCAGAGCTGGAAGAGAGCGTGAAATCACTGTTTGCTTTTTCTGGAATGGGATGCTATTGGTTTTTCCTCCCATTATTTTTGTTTTCGCCTTCTAATACTCCGTAATACTCGTACTCGTTTCTGTCTCCGAGTCGGGCAGCAGAGGCAAAAGGCGGGGCTTGCAGACACAGCAAACCCACAGGCACAGGCGCAGGCATAAGACTGTAGGACCGTCGCATCGGGCGAATAAAAATAAATATCGGCTCACATGAAATCCGAGCTTTTATTGAGTCTGTCGATCGCGCCCTTCCCTTTGTTGACAACTATGCAAGAATTTTGTTATTGTCTGAGATGTGCAATTATCGTAGAAAAGTTTTTCTGCCACTGGAATGGTACCATTAAATGGAAATGAAAATGGCGACCTACTCCGAAAATTGTGCCCACGCAATGATGTCAATGAATAATGAAAATTCCATCCCCGAGAGCGGACTTCTTCTGTCTCTTGTCTCACCTTTTCAGCGTTTATTTAGCGATGATTAGCCCAGCCCTGTGGCTGCTCACAGATTGGCTCCGACCACGCGAAAATTGTCGATTTGTTCTGGCTAGTGGCTAGTAGTGGGATCAGACCTCTACCTTTTACATCTTTTTTTATCAGCTCGTTGGCTTGTCTTTAACACTTGGGTCAAATGAAACTCAAAAAAATTATAACAGAACCGAACAAAACACAACAATATTTCTTAGCCAGAACAAAAGTGAACAGGCAAACGTAATTGAAAATGGGTAATGGAAAATGGAAAACTGCAAGCTCGACAACGATTTTTGTTTGCTTCCGCTAGTTGATCGATGATCGTTCGTTTCGCTGAGCTTTCCGAAGCAAACGATTCTTGGAAGCACTTGTCAGATCTGGAACACTTCTCTAATATAATTTCAACCAGGAAAAGGGGGAAACGTTGTCTAGGCCGAATCACAGGGTGTAATTGTCGTTTAACTTTAACGGCGGCTGCTGTCCGCGGCGACACGAAGTTCCGTCTGTGTCTGTCGTTTACGGCGTTTTTTTTTAGACTGGCTGACTGGCTATAAATTCAAAAAAATTACGTCAAATCGTACGCGCGAACGTAACGTAGCCAAACGGGTAAGGGTAAACTATCCGCTCAACACGACCGAACCGAGCGCTGGAATATTTAAACATGAAGACCGAAGACCGTTGAACATGTTCATCAGTGTGATTGCTACATATCGAAAACCTATTTATGGAGTATGGACATATGTATACCCTATTTCCCTTTAATAATTCTAAAGTTCTGTTTTAAAAGCTTTTTTGCAACATAAGTAATATTGATATTTTTTGTATTGACATGGTTTTGACCTATTCAAGCATTTAATTAAATTCCTGTAAATATATCTCGAACCCTATACATATTCTTGGCATCAGTAAGAAGACTTTAAGCTGCAAAATTTCTTTTGAGATTGCTTTAAAATGCAAAGACTCTTTTTGCATACATACTAAATATACAAAAAAGTTCATAAAATGGAATTCATTGAAGCCTGGATAACAAGTACTTCATCAATCCCTTTTTGCCTGAAAAAGTAGGGTATGGAGGGTATGGAAAAGAGGGTACGGACAACAGGCAAAATGGCCCAGAAAATACAACACAGGCAAGGTAAAATCCACCCTATTTTCCTAACATACCATGAAAAGAAAATATTTGTGGCTTCATAGCATATTGTCCTCAAACACGCCAAGGTGAGGTTCGTATGAGCATTGCAATATCCCCTTGTCAGTTTTTGCCTGTTGTTCATACCCCTGCATAGCAGCCCAGCGGTTCGATCAAACCAAAAAGAGTATGAGCTTCAGGTTTGGATGGAACATGTTTATTTGCAATAAGACGGACGAATGTAGCGGTAACTTTGAAAATAATCTATAATCTTGAATACAATTTGAAAAATAAAATGCAATAGATTGATTTAAATTGTGCCGTACAGTGCGGCAGTGTTAACATTAACATTCATTGAGTGGGTAAAAGACGCTCAAGTCGGAGTCGGATTCAAGTTTGAGTTCGATGCATTTTGCATGGTAAAATCACTCAAATCCAAATCGCATCGAACAGAATGCTCAAAACAAACGCTCACACCAAACAGCGAGTGAGTGAGAGCGGTAGAAAGAAAAATTTTTAGAGTTGTGATTCTTGTAAAATGTTGGCATTTATTTTAAAAACAAAACTAGACCTCTATAAATTTGCGCGGACATTCTTTAGACAAAAGTAAAATTTCGGAAAAAAATGTAGTCTTATGGACCACGCATTCCTCCCATCCCGGATACTAACATAAATCCATGCACATATGTCCATGTATTTGTTATACAAAATTCGTTTAAGTGATTAACTCTGATAAAAATAATTTAAAATATGTTTGAACTTTAAGAAAAATATATTGTTATCATATTTTGGTTATACATACATATATGTACATATTTATATACAAGAGTTTTTTTATTATTTATTTAATCAACATTCACACTGATCTCCGGATTTATAGAAATCAGCCGCCTGAAATTTAAGAAGATCGATAACGTCTTTCGGGCCTGCAAATATCTAGATTCTAGAAATTCCGCTTGCATTGCAAGTATTCGGCCAGCTGTATGATCCAACATGATCAGTTATGATGATAATGAGACTTCTCCTTTCGTTTCACTAATTCTTATTTCGGCTGGTATGCATTTCAATTTTGATTCGGCAAACTTACAGATAAGAAGGGAAAATCTCACACCCTTGCTGATAATTGACTGCTTTTATATTATTATATTGCTGCTTTATCAATCCGTTTTCAATAAGAATGCGAATGCATTGTCAGCACTTATTGGAATCGGATCATACGTCTCAATTTTTAGTTTAAATCACTTATGTTTTCACTGCTCATGGTTTTCTTTAATACACAGGACACTTGTACTTGTTCAGCATGTACTTGGAGTGATGATGAAAGCCGTTGTTTTGAAGCCAACTCAGATTCTAATTTCCTTTCTAGGCGATGTCCTGCATCTTCATATTTTAACTACTTTCGACCAGCTTTACATAGTGTCATTTCATGCTTCGCAATAGCAACCGCAATATTAGATGCAAGCCATTGTGAGTGTTTTGATTTGAATCGGTCCAACCTGCGATTACATTTCGGTAAGTGCTTGCTTTGGTTTTCAGTTGCTCCAAGCCTCAAGAAGCGCTGTATCAGTGAACAAAAACAAACAAAAAGCACCAACACCATTTGATTCTATATTAATTTGCTAAAAAAATTCAACTTTAACCTCGCTGATGGGTTTTGCTATATTCCACAGAACACACGCTGTTAGTATACACCGAAAAATACTCACGAGCAACACATTGGACAATACAAAATCACATAACTATCAAAAAACATATATTAACATATTAACATATATTAGCAATTAATTTACATACCTGGACCAGCTTTTTCCATATTTACACTTTTAGTTAATATTTGGGATGCACTTTCAAAATAAATGTAAGAAAAATAAATTATAACTAAAATATAAAATATAAACTATAAAAATTAGCTATAACTAAACTATATTTTTATATTGGAAGGTATTTTTTATTTTCGGTAATCGAAGAGTTTAGAGATATATGTAACACATATTATGTATGTATGTGGTCGATTTGGATGTGTGTAACACCCAATGGCAAGCGGTTCCGACCCGATAAACTTTATGGCATAAAGCATCTCTCTATTATCTGTGGATCCACTGCTGGTGTTGGTTGAGTGGTTGAGTGGCGGAATACAAAACATAGCGGAAATGTCGAAAGAGATAAAATATTTTAAAACTCTAATCTAGAGTGAAAAGAGATAAAATATCTTAGGACTCTAATCAAATATATATTTCATTAAATGGAAAGTAGATGAACGAAGTGCAAGGATTAACAGTAGAACACAGCTAGTGGTTGGGGTTCTACTCTTTGTTTCTATGTTTTTCCCCTCTTTTAGGAAAAGTGCTGGCAAAATTGAGAAACATCGATTGAAATAGATTGGATAGGTCACATAAATAATAAGATTAAATGTATGTACATATCCTCCATCTAAACGAGCATATACGATCGATTGCACTAGTCAACACGACGTTTCCGCTGGGGCCAAAAATTACTTTTTCTAAAAGATTTCGGGATTTACAAATTTTAAAGCAATTATGGTTTTATTCGTAGGCGTAGTTTTATTTAAAGAATTTTTGAAATCTGGTATGTTTTTTCATGTTTTTTTCAGAGATAGTGCTTTTTTCACATTGTCTTACATTCGGTTGTATTGAACTTTGCAATTCTGAAATGCTGATAAATGCAGCTAAAAATCGGGCCCAATCACTTTATAGCTGCCGTTTACCGTCTCGAGGATATTAGTCTTTCAAATTCAAATTAGATAATTTTTTGCAGTATTTTTTTCCGAAATTTTGACCTTGAAAACTCAGGAAAATTCGAAAACAAATATTTCTTGGGCTGTATTTTTGGTTTTAGATAGGTAAATTAATTAGGCGTCGTCTAAGGTAAGAATCGATGGATAAACGGCTAAGTTGCAGCCGTTTGACCAAACCTTCGTATGCCCAATGTTGCCGTAAAATTCCGAGTACCGTAAAAAAAAGGAAACATAATGCAGAGAAAAGATACAAATATATATAACTTTAGAATCAAGCAGAGCAATGGTTGACAGTTGCTAAGATAAAGAAACATATATGATTGTTGAAGTTATAGTGGATTAAATGAACATAGCCCATATTAGTACTACTACTATCTTGACCGCAACTGTATGTCCAAATCTCGTTGAAAGGTTTCCACAAGTGCCGCAGTGTCGACGCTCATTAAATTCAGCGAAATCATGCCGCGACTGTATAGAAAACATATCGCCTATCTGCCTTAACTGTCTATTGTTTTGTTTGGCCAAGCAAAGCCGCATGCAGCGCGAAAAGCGATTTCTTTATGGTGCAAACAGCGTCATAATTTAGATCTATTTGCCAGATACTCGCAGAAACAAACTGCACGTCGCTGCCAAGATGCACCTCTGAGGGAAAATAAAGACATTGAACGACTTGGATGTCATTACGGCGTGGAGCGCTTTATTAGGAAATGGCGTGCTGGTGCGTATTAAGCCAGCGGTTGATAGCGGTGGCAACTCTTTACTCTATTCATTCCCACCGCCCCCATCCTCCCATTCCCACCTTCGACCCAGCTAATGATAGCCGCAAGGCAGTGCCTTGTGTGTGCATGGTGCATGTCTGCCACATTGACGGGCATTGTATTTATTGAAAGTGCATCTGATGGGGAATAGTCTTTGCCATAGTCTGCCCATAGAGACAGATGGGAGAATCTGTGGGCCGGCGGGGCAGCGCCGGGCAGGCTCGCCAACATTCCTTATGCATGAATGAATGGAATCACGTTCGCTTGAGTAATGCCGATGCACACATATTTATATTTGGCGGTGCATCCACCACCCCACCCCTCGGAAATGGCCATTAAATTCAAGCATCGAAATTCTTAAAAATTTCAGTGGATGCCAGTATACGTAGGGGCTCAATAAATTTGATTTTATGAATGAGATTTTTCAATATTTCTTCTGTGCGCCCGTCAAATCAAATTAAAATGTTAAACTCACATCAAAGCGAACAAAATTTGGCAACTTCCGTCCGTGTCATTTGAACTGCAGCCGGAAATGATCTGTGGGAAAAGTATGTACGAGTACAAATCTTCATGGCGTTCGGCTATCGAATCACAACCGATGGTGCAGCGTATGCGTAATATTGTCGTCCATTGCAGTGCGTGTTCAGGATATTTGGCGATTTACGTTTCTCACGATAATTAGTACCAGCAAGTAGCAGGCAGGTGAGCAGCGAAGGGCAGTGTAGCTGGATTGGGGATTGGGGCGGCTCAAGTGACGGTAATTTGCGGTGCCTCAAGGATATTTGATGACAAAAGGAAATTGCTTTGTGCTAATCTGTCTGCCTGCTGGCCCGTCTAGACTAAGAGTGATTTCTGTTTGACTGTGTGTGGCACAGTCCGCTTAGCTTTCTTGGCTGTCGGCACTTTACATCAAAGTAAAAGCCATTGCGATTGGCTAGACAGCGCTTTATAATCCTCTCCTCGTTAGTTGGATTACATTCCGTTTTCCCCCACAAATGCTCGTGTGTTTATCTGCATTCTAACACACGCACATGACACAAGACTGCCAATGTAAATGAAATATAAGAAAAATGAGCAAACCAAACGAAATCTCTCTGTAGGTGAATATTGTATAACTTTTATATTAGGTACATATATACACATATATGTGTATGTATTTGTTTCATTATATTTTATATATATATTTTGAAATGTAGCCGAAAGACAGCTGAGGTTTCATTAGGCACCCGGCCCCAGAACTAAGAATATCACAAAATTGATCCACTCTTTGTGTCTGTTTTTCCCATCTCTCAGGACAAGTGCTAGCAAAATTGAGAGAGGTCGCTCGCCTTCCTTCCCCTCATCAACCAACAAATCAATTTTTCCCTTTTCCGAACAGCGATACAAAAATAGATATAGAGACAGAACATGCGTTTAGTATAATTACGTATAGAATATGTTGTATAACTTACATAATTAGCTCTAATATATACCTAAAGAGTACCGGGTATAAAAGTAGAGCCGCGGCTATAAGTCTGTAAGGAGCAGCAGAAATTACAGGAGGAGCACCAGGAAACCAAGCGAGACACCCAAGATCAAGCCAACTTCCAAACAGAGCTGCTGCAATTTTTAAGGGATTCCAAGGAGAATTGATTGTTTTTTGCTCAGTGCTGCTATGTCTTGGGAAGGATTTGGGATCTAGGATCATGCTTAAATAGTCTTCAAATTGTAACAAAATTAGAATTCGGAGTTCGATTCACGTTGTTTGAGCGTTATTGTATGGAAAAAGCACTCAAACCAAACGCTCAAACCCTGAGAGAGAGCGAGGTGATAACTGATATCTCTCTTTGATTCTCTTCTCCGCTGCTTTTCGCAATTGTCCCCAAGACGACCCTCCCAATGCCGCCTTCGCGATGAATGACGTGGAATGACAAAATCTCCCATCTCAATGAAAAACGCCACACTTCACAGTCGGTTCGGTTACCACTAACAATACAGTACACTTGGCCCTCGTTTAACACGGACTCTTTTAGCACGAACTCGGTCTTACACGGTTACAAATTTGCTCCCTTTCCCCTTTTAACACGCTGAAAAACTCGTTCTTACACGATTGCGAAATATCATTATAATTATATTTTGTCAATTAATGCGTTAAACCTTTTTTGTATGCATCAATACGTATTTGAACCTCTAGAAAAAGGAGAATCCCACATTTGAAAAATAAAGAACCTTTTAAACTGCCACAATGTGAATTTTGTCTGGCTTAACACGAGGTTTTCTTGGAACGTAACACCCGTGTTAAGCGAAGGCCAGGTGTGTATAGTCAGTTCATACAATGGAGGTGTCGCTAAAGAAGCCGAATGTAGAAAAACGTGCTTAAAAGGCAAGTTAAATGCATTTTTCTATAATAGTTCCTAACTTGGGTTTTTTTTCCATGTTTTCTATCTAAAAAAAAGAAATTTTAGATTAAAAAAAAAATAATATTTTCCCCAATTTACAATTTAGTAACAATACACAACAAAACAAAAAAAAAAATAAAAAATGTCCTTCGTTGCGAGCTTTAGGAGATATTAGTCATTTTTCATACCAACTACGCTACGTAGTCGGCCAGAACTCCGAATTCTAGCTAGCTAACAATTAACAAGCATATTTATAAGACACAAATATATAAATTTAAGTTCAGCCAAGCCAAACAAATTTAATGAAATATTTTAATTTTTAAGAAATAAATATTCAATAATGTCAATTAGGGTAGCCATTTCAGGAAAATACTCTAATTTTAAAACCGGAATGGCAGTCACATGTTTTACTGCTGAAATTGTATTAGTTGGCAAAGAATTGCCATTTGGGTGGCATACTTCCAATACAATTCTGCAACTGAGAACATTGAGTATAACTTCAACCCTCTTAATGATTTCACCATCATTTCCAAAAATACGAGCTGCTATTTCTACATATTTGAAAAACATCCTGCAAGTGTTGCGATCGTTGGTAGATCCAAAACCTTCTTTGGGTTGGCCGACCTAATTCCTTGCGAAAACCGTCGTGTATCCTCCTTTTAGCAAACGTTTCCTTAACTTGGTTTTCAGGAAAAATTTAACTTTTTGTGTGTTGATCGAAAACATATTGAATTTTTTTTTACCAATTTGAGGTCGCTGATTTTATTTTTCTTCATCGGTCGCCTTTTTAAGTTACAGGTAATAATAGTTTTTTTACTTCTTGAATTAATAAAAGTTCAAAAAGTCATAACCTTACTCCTCATCAAGCGATTTGATTGCCATGTAACAGTTACATCTTAAAAAAAAAAACAATTTTTATTATAATTAATCAATTTGACTTTTTACTTCATTTTTATGAAGTGTTGTCAATGTACTGAATTATCTTCATATTTAACCAAAATATATGCATAACATAACTTATTGGTCTCTACATTTTTGTTTTCTCTTTATCTGTCGTGTTTTTCTTTCATATTTCTTAATTTTTCGTGGATTTTTCAAGGGGGCCCATTACAGGCTATAAAATTTGTATTTTCAAAAAATTATCACTTCAGTGAATTCTTAATAACTTTTTTCTATTCGAAGGAATCAATTTAGTTTCTTCACAGACGTCTTGGTCAAAAGTTATGAGGCAAAAATAAGGCGGTGCCCATAACTGGTATGCTTCCCCTACTTTTGTACCGATATTATTTTTTAAATATATGTAAGCTCAGCAAATTTAACCAATTGACATATCATTTAATTAACTCAAAACTCATTAATCTCAAAATCCTATTAAAATAGGCAAAAGTTCACTTTTTCGCTATTTTTTGACAGCAGTAGTCAACACGACATTTCCGCTGTGGCCAAAAATGAATTTTTCTTATAAATTTGGAAATTTAACAATTTTTAAGCAATTATCGTCTTTATTTTTGGTTTTAAATAGGTACAATTATTGAGCGTCGTTTAAGGCATTGTTTGTAAGAATCGATGGATAAACGGCCAAACCTTCGTATGCCGAATGGTCATGCATCGACGTTTGCAGTAAATCCGCCAACTGTTGCCCCGGTGCTATTCAGACCAACCTAGTGGAGTGGTTCATCAGAAAGCAATATTTGTTTCGCCTCTAAGTCCTAAGGCCACATCGGAGGATGTTCAACAACATCTATGCTCCAAACTTATCGCTTCCCTTGATGAAATAATTGTGATCAAATTTTACTTTTAGACATACGCGTAATATTTCCCACTCCCTCCCGCCGACTGCAGCCATCCAGGCGTTCATTTTTAAAGCTCTATAGCTAATTTAGAATTGCCGCCTAAAAATAGGCCGTTAAAAATTGTGGTTTCTGATCTGGGGAACTTTCATAAAGCTGTTAAACTTATTTTTTGCGACGAAATGGCAACTCTCTTCTGTTTGGTTGTTATACCCGGTACTCGAAGAATAAAGGGGTATATTAGATTTGTTGAAAAAATGGATGTGTGTAACACCCAGAAGGAAGCGTTTCCGACCCCATAAAGTATATCTATTCTTGATCAGCATCAATAGCCGAGTCGATATAGCTTTGTCTGTCTGTCCGTCGGCGAACATGTAATTAGTTACATATATCAAAAGCTCACATAAATATATACTGATTGAGTACCGGGTCTACTTTATACCCGGCCGTAGACGCGGCTCACAACGTTCCCCCTCGTTTCTTGCTGCGCTTAGCTGATGTCTTAGAAAATTAAAATTGATTATTTATTCAATTAACTGTCACTAAAGTATAGATCTATTATGTTTTTCATTCTCATACTAGAGCAGCCATTAAAGAAGACCATTACAAACAGCCGATCAAACAGCAGATCTTTAATCAATCTAGAAAACCCGCCCCATTAAGATATTAATTTACATAAAAACCCAACAGATGTTTCCCTTATCATTGTTCGTCGTCCTCTTCATCATCCTCCGCTGTGATGTGGAGATGTGGCGCCTGGGAAAGTTTACCAGTGCGAGATGTATTTGTTTTCGGCAATGGAATGACAAAGGTGCCCGCATTGGAGGCCACGTTGCATGCGGCCTCGTCCACGTATATGTTGATGATCTGCCACAAGCTCAGGTGATCCGCATAGCCATGGGTACGCGCATGATAATTGATTAATTGAATTATATTTAATTAAATGATTCTGTCGGTGTAGACTTGACGTAAAATGCATAAAAACAGTGTCACGTTATGTTACACAGTTTCTCGACTAAACACACGCAAAAACATGGTGCTCACAACGGCCTATGTATATGAGGGTGTCTATACTTGGAAATAACACTCATTTTTTCAAGAGACCAAAAAATGATGTTATGCATAAATGTTGGTGAAATATGAAGATAATTCACAAAGTTCATTAAGCACTTCATTTAAGCACTCAAATTTAAAAAAAATGGTAGCACCCATACACTTATGGACTAAATAATAGGAGTGCTCTTTTTTCTTTTTTAAGTTTTTGTTTTAAATACATATCTTCATTAATCTGAACAAATTAAAGATTTTTTAAAACATATATTAATTGTCTTTAAACTAAAAGTAACGAGGGGGAACGTTGTGAGCCGCGTCTACCGCCGCTGCTCTACCTTATACCCGGTACTCAGTCAGTATATATGTATGTGAGCTTGTTGTGATTTATTACATGTTCGCAAAATGGACGAATTTAATTTTAGCCAAAAAAGATAAAAGGAATTAAGTCGAACCTTTTGGGAGATTTTTATCTATTAGATGTTTCCATATTTGTTTACATACATTTTTTACATCTGCCTTTTCTACATGTCTTTATCTACTTCCTACATATACATACACGGCTGTGTGCGAGAGAGAGAGGGAATGAGTCTGCGCTTGAAAGCCCACTGAAATTTCATTTGTTCCTTCTGGCTATACTAATGATCCGATCTGATCCAAACTCAACACTACGGAAGGGGGCGTGGCCAAATTTTGAAACAAACTCGTCTCGGTTTGATATCACAGGAGCTTGGATAGAAAGTTTGGTTGATCTAGCTCTTATAGTCTCTGAGAACTAGGCGTCAAAAAATTCGATCAGGCATAGCGCCCACCCCGGTGTGTGAGAGAGAGCGAGAGGGAACGAAATGGTTTTCTTCATTGCGGCTATATTTATAGTCCGATCTGATCCAGATTCAACACTCTGATAGATATTGTCATTCTCTATGATTCTGCGTTTTTAGTTTTCTCGTATCTTTAAAATTGTGCATGCCACAGATTTTCGTCCTTGGAGTGGGCGGAAGGGGGCGGGGCGAAATTTTGAAATACACTTGTAACAGTGTGATAGGACAGAAGTCTGGATACAAAATTGTGTTCCTCTAGCTTTTATAGTCTCTGAGCTATAGGCGCAAATGAAGACGGACGGACAGACAGACATAGCTATATCGACTCGGCTATTGATGCTGATTAAGAATATATATACTTTATGGGGTCGGAAACGCTTTCTTCTGGGTGTTACACACATCCACTTTTTGCACAAATCTAATAATCTCTTCGAGTACCGGGTATAAAAATGGTTTCACAATCCCTTTAATTTCAAAAAAATTTAAATATTTCCTTAAATTTGTCAATTTTGGCTGGACACAATAATAGGTGTACGAAGATAAATGTTTAAATTAAGTAGATATTTCACTAGTTTTGGTCTTGTTTTATATTAAATTAAGTATATGGCAGTTAATAGCCGGTATATCCGCCATTATTTTGCAGGATTTTCTCTTGGCATGGAGGATATTTACTTGCGACAAGTTGCAATTGGAATGTTGTACCATGCTCTTTGGACCATATCCCACAGTTGGTTTTTATATTGACGAAAAGTCTTTCCGACCTCTCTTTTGGGTTCACCGCTGAGATACTCAATGGGATTGAAGTCCAGGGATTGACTTGGCCACTCAAGAACATCCACATTTTGCTCTCGGAACTAATCCTTTACTACTTGAGAGTCGTGCTTCGGGTCATTATCCTGCTGGAACTTCCATAAAAGTGGCATATTATCCTAATATTTTTGTACACGAAACTGTCCATTATTCCGTCAATACGATGAATCGAGCCAACACTATACCATGAAAAGCAGCCCCATACCATTAGGCTTCCACCTCCATGTTTCACAGTTTTACATTTGTACCTGGAATCAAATTCTTTGCCTTTCGGACGCCGAAAATTCCAAATACATTTTATTTGGAATGAGCCTTCTCTCCTACGAACTGCAGTGACGCCCACGCTCCATCGAATAATATTTTAATGGTTGTTAAGTCCCCACCAAGTTATATTTTCCTAATACCTAATACCGACTTAATTTAAACATTTATCTTCGTACACTTATTATTGCGGCTAGCCAATATTGACGGATTTAAGGATATATTTAATTTTTTTTTGTAAATTGAAGGGTTTGTGAAACTGTTTTTAATTTTTGTTTAAAGACAATTAATAAAAGTTTTGAAAAAACTTGGATTTTTTGAGATTAATAAAGACATGTATTAAGAATAAAAAGTTAAAAAAGAGAAAAAAAGCACACCTATTATTTTGTGATGCATGGTTACATTCAGTACAGTATATTCTATAGTACGTAAAAAAAGTGTACAGTATTTTGCTGGTCTCACTGAAAGTGAGTGACAGTGGTAGTTGTACTCTCCATTTATGAGTTATATGTGTTTTCTCGTTGTAAAATATTGAACACCAAACAAAATTATGAGTGCATATTTTGTGTTCTGTCACACAACTGTAAAATTGAGTTCCTGGAGAGAAAAAGGGTTCAGTAGTTTGGAAAAAATTGACATGGCTTGCAAAGAAAACAACGCAGGCGCAATGAATTCACAGGAAAATGTAAGTTTTTGATAATGGGAATTAATATATTGTATATATATAAGAGTGAAACCCTATCTTTTTGTTGTGTATGACATATCTGTTTTTTTTTCTCCTTCCTATTTTCACTCACTGTACAGTATGTAAACTGCACACCAATTTGTTGTGTATGACATATCTGTTTTTTTTTCTCCTTCCTATTTTCACTCACTGTACAGTATGTAAACTGCACACCAATACACTGTACACTGAATGGACTGTACACCAAAATTACTGTACCCATTAACAGGTGTGCACCAACATTACTGTACTCATTAACAGCTGTAAAGTGCAAGCAATATGACAGCATTCACTCACACTACTTTGAAGCGGTACAGAAAAAACGTGTACTCATTTTCAGAATGAATGATTCATTTGGATGCATTCATGCAGATTCTAGTTTTTATTGCAATTCGAAAACAATAAAAAATTACTTCAGTGTTTTTTTATTGCAACTTTTTTAATATGCTCTCAGCTTTTACAAAAATGCATATAATGGTTTCGTTATCATCACAAAATCTTCATACTGTCACCCAACACGACTCCTCATTCTCATCAGTAGCTTCTGCTTGCTGTCCAAGTTTACGTGTGGGTGCTTATAACTGGGGGTGCCTACAAAAGGCATGTCTCCCCTACATGTGTACACGTTTATATCAATACGTCACGAAATAGTTTTTAAAGATTTTTAACAGTTATATTTATTTTCAAATGATTGCACAAAGCGAACCCCTCTCATCCTGCGATACACTGAGGCCGGAGAGCTCTTTTTGTTTCAGCTCCAGATAGCTGCAGGTACGACGTGTTTGGGTCTCAGTTATAGCTGCATTTGTCAGCTTTTTAGAAGTGAAACGTTCAATACAAGCAGATGTAAGATACATAAGTAATGTGAAAAAAATAAGCACAACCTATGAAAACAGACCAGATTTTTTTTAAATTCTTTAAAAAAAACTGTGCCTAAAAAAAACCATAATTGCTTAAAAAATTTTAAATCCCCAAGTCTATCAGAAGAAGTCATTTTTGACACAGCGGAAATGTCGGGTTGACTAGTGTTATCTACGGCTACACAAGGAAAGAACTTTCTGCGTGGGAGAATAAGGCTTCATTATTGTAGGTGATTAGAATTGGTATGATCGATGGTATTGATCGATGCTTATACTCAACCATAAACGAGTTCATATGTTCATATGTCCTGAAGACCATGTTTGTTTTTTTTGAATAGAATATTTTAAGATAGTCCGAAATAATGAATCTAATGTTACCTTAAATAAATATCTAATTATGAATTTCCTAAATACACTTTGTTTTGCAATCAAGCAAGGCCTAATATATTTAATAGGAATCATGCAGCCCGTTTGATAGAGAGGTGATCCTCAAATTGTATAAGTGGCAGTGTCTTAATTCGAAATGATGCTACAGGCCTCTAAATTGGTGGTATCATATTCCAATACCCCCACGTCGCCTATCCCATTTTTATACCCGGTACTCGAAGAGTAAAGGGGTATATTAGATTTGTGCAAAAAATTAATGTGTGTAACACCCAGAAGGAAGCGTTTCCGACCCCATAAAGTATATATATTCTTGATCAGCATCAATAGCCGAGTCGATATAGCTATGTCTGTCTGTCCGTCCGTCTGTCCGTCCGTCCGTCCGTCTGTCCGTCTGTCCGTCTTCATTAGCGCCTATAGCTCAAAGACCATAAAAGCTAGAGGAACACTATTTTGTACGCAGACTCCTGTCCTAACGCACAGTTACAAGTGTATTTCAAAATTTCGCCCCGCCCCCTTCCGCCCACTCCAAGGACGAAAATCTGTGGCATGCACAGTTTTAAAGATACGAGAAAACTAAAAACGCAGAATCATAGAGAATGAGCATATCTATCAGATTGTTGAATCTGGATCAGATCAGATGATAAATATAGCTACAATGAAGAAAACCATTTCGAAATGCATCGTTCCCTCTCGCTCTCTCTCACACACAGGGGTAGGCGCTATGCCTGATCGAATTTTTTGACGCCTAGTTCTCAGAGACTATAAGAGCTAGAACCACCAAACTTTCTATCCAAGCTCCTGTGATATCAAACCGAGACGAGTTTGTTTTAAAATTTGGCCACGCCCCCTTCCGCCCCCGCAAAAGATGAAAATCTACAATTTTGAAGATACGGGAAAACCAAAAACGCAGAATCATAGAAAATGACTATATCTATCAGAGTATTGAATTTGGATCAGATCGGATCATAAATATAGTCAGAAGGAACAAATGAAATTTCAGTGGCCTCCCAAGCGCAGACTGATTCCCTCTCTCTCTCGCACACAGCCGTGTATGTATATGTAGGAAGTAGATAAAAACATGTAGAAATGGCAGATCTAAAAAATGTATGTAAACAAATATGGAAACATCTAATAGATCAAAATCTCCGCAAAGGTTCGACTTAAATTGTTTTTTTTTGGCTAAAATTAAATTTTTTCCTTTTGCGAACATTTAATAAATTACAACAAGCTCACATACATACATACTGACTGAGTACCGGGTATAAAGTAGAGCCGCAGCGCAGACGCGGCTCATAACGTTCCGCCTCGTTGGTCGTGATCTTGTGGGCCCGGTCGATGGAGCGATGCTTTTCAAGGATGCTCAGCCCAAATAGTTTAATGCTTGAAGTTGTTGCTGATCAGAACGTGCCGATCGGAGCCATCCATGTCGTCCAACATCCAACTTATAACAGTGCAGTTGTTTTAAATTAATAGATTTAAAAATACATAGTTTTATAATAGCTAACTCCCAACGACAGCTTAACTGCAGCTAATCGTGTTTTAGGGACGCCCCAGCGCAGACTTGGCTCCTCATGATATGAATTTTAATTGCAGTATCAGCATATCAGCAGCAAAATTCTGAGCGAGCAACATCAGCTACAAGCTGCAGTATAATTTTTATGTGATGTTTAAAGAGCATAAAGATAGTTTGATTATTTTACGACGAAAACGTGACAAACGGAACAAACGAATGCCGTGTTCGCTCAACACGGACATACTGCACAAACCATTACACCAAATAATGTGGTTTGACTTTGCCACAATCAAAATACGAGATTGTTTCTGTTGACTGTCAGCCAAAATGTGAGAAAAATTGTTGGATCAATTCAAGTATCAGTTACAATATACAGTATAGGACTACTATATGGTTTCCAAGTTGGCAAAACGATTCAATTCTTCAAGGGGTTTGCCCCATCTCCAATTACACTCGATGTGTGTGTGTGTGTGTGACACTATTTGGATATGACAGTTCGAAGCGTTGGCGCCGGCCCACCGGAAGGCCATTGTATTGGTACTCGTATATTTTATTGCCCGCTCGCTGTGAAAGTGTTTCAGTAGATGCTTTATGACTGATATTTTCGCTCGAAAGGTATCATTATGTGGGCGGCGTCGGCTGTGTTTGTTGCGTGCCAGAGCCGGCTACTCTTTCACTCTCGGTTTCAATTAGGTCACTAGATCAGTTGCGGACACTACACCCATTTTTTATGAGCAGAACCTAACGCCGGCGCTGGACCTTCATTTGAAAGGGTTGATTGGTTGCTTGGTCATTTAGTTTTATTGCCCTTTCAAAAGACCTTCGCAGAACACACTGCAATTATCATATCCCATCCACGACTTTAAGGGTACTTTTGTCCGCCTTTGGTGTGTTCCACTAAATGATCCCCGTACCAAGTGACGTCAGAAGAGAGCACACCTGCATTGATTTCCAACAGTACACTTCCCTTTGATATTTATAAGTCACCCCGGTCCCCGGGTGTGCCGTGCCCAAATAAGGAGCTGCTTCCCAACGTTGTCACAGCTGCACATCAAGCTCACGTCGGCGGAGCTTCTACATGAATATCTATCTATGAATGCTTCGAATAAGGCATGACTGTGTAGTCGGACTGCGGGGCAATCGCATTGTAGTTGCAAGTAACACTGATAAGTACAGTGCAGCTTGCAATGCAATCGTCTCCCAGGCTGAAGTTGTGTGAACATCCGCCAAGTGTGACGACAGATAATTATTGACTCACTGCATCCCATACTCGCGCCCCATTTTGGAGCTAAAACTCACTTCAACCATTCAATTTGCGCCCTGAGAAGCGTGCCGCTGGATCTGACGCTCCCGTTTCCAGCAGTACTGAAATAGCTGCTCTGGCTCCCAAAGACGACGCGTGCGAGGGGGCGTCTGACGTCGACCATTGGGTCATGAACTTCAATTATGCGCTACATCATGGCTTTGCCTTCCTTCCCCATTCCCTTCCCTTCCCTTCATCACACTCCGCGCAACAGCAGGTGCCGTCGCTGCTGTTGCTGTTGCTGTTGCCGTTGCCCCCCTTTACGGGAGCAGTTGTTTCGGTTTCAGTGCTCTTCTGCACTTGCGGTGGGAGCTGTGTTGTTGGCAGGCGGATAATTGCTGTCAAATCGGCTGGCGGCCGCATAATTACAAATTCGTTTCAATAACTGCGACGCAAAAAGGGCCGCGGAGCGTGGCCAAAAGCACTTACCACTCTAATGTTTCCATCTTGGAAACATTAGATATTTCCCCTTTTCACTTGATCCCTCTGGATTTAGAGCTTTTTTTTTGTTATGCTGCGTTTGGGGAATACACAAAAGTGTGAAACTATTGAATGTTTACAACTTCGAACTAGAATTTTATTTATGAATCAGGCAGGAACCACTTACCAAGCCGTTTGGGAATGAGGAAATCTGCTGTGCGGGGTCTTATCAGCAGACTAGAACAGACGCTGTGGCCTGAAACGCACTTTCTCTCCATTGGCTTTTATTGTTTTACAATTGTCTTGATAAACTGCATAAAAATTCAATTACCGAGACCCTCACGCTTGAGCACCCCGGGCCATGCCCCATGCAGCCAAGAATGAACCGAACTAAATGCGGTTGTCCAGCTTATCAGGAATAGTGTGTTTGCTGGACTGTGTGCTTGTGAGATCGCTCTAATTGATCCGCTGAACCCTCGTAGACACGATACTCGCATAATTTCATGCCACCGAATCATAAATAAACCTACCCCAATACTGGGTTGGTAAATACATGCACGTACATATGTAGCAGAATTGTATATTGTTTTTATACACATGCGAGCATGTACATGGACATGTTCGAGCCTAGGTTCCAGCTGATAAGCGGTTTCACATTTGTATAAACAAGGCACTATAAATATGTAGCTAGTGGCCCCAAGTTCAATGACAGCGGCAGCCAGCCCCATAAGCTGCACATTTCGGGTGTGTACCCACATCAGAATCGTGATCGGCATCCTTTATATCCGCCACATGCTTTTCATTTTCATTTGCACGCTGACTGTCGCGCTTGCGATGGGCGAAGCGATGGGGTGGGGTTGTAGAATGAAATGATCGGTTTGCTGCGGGCCTGCCTCATACTCATGGTAAATATTAATTATAAAGTAATATGTGTGTTCTTATATGCACAAATACTCCCTTTTGGAGCTCATAAGAGTACAACTCGCAATGAGTAAAACCCTCCGCCGCCCAATACGAATTGTACAGTCCAGTCCCCTCTCCATGGTGACTGTAAAAAGGCGAATTTGTTTGTATTGTACACAGGCTCTCACACTTTCCTGGCAGTGCAGACATACATATGAACATATGGGTGTAGTACGCATACGAGTAGGGGGAGTGTACGATGCAAGTGGCGTCCCATAAAGAAAACCCACCGTACGAAATGGTCGAACACAATATGGAACACCTACCACCTATATGGTACTTTGCTGTTCCGGCTAGAAGCAGAAATCATTAATATGGAGAAAAGATGGTAAGATCACGTATGTATTTAAATGTGAATTTACTAGTTGTATTCTCGGTTGTTGGTTAAACGGCAAACAAATCAAGCCCAGATTAATGTTAAAATTACATACATATGTCCATATATACATATATACTCGCTTGCACAGTACGCATTGCTTCTGACAAATGTGTCGGGTGGACGGATACAGTCAAGCAGCAGACTGTCCGAGGCAGCGGCGCGCCGCTGCGGCAGCACAAGCGCAATTCATTCGTTTCGGAGTCGTCGGGGAGTGAAAAGACGTCCAAAGTTCGGTTGCACGCATGATCTCGTCTTAGTTTGTATTTAGCGTTGCGGCAGCGATTACGGAAATAAAACATATTTGTGCAGATAATATGAAGCAGTAATTATTAAAGCTTACAACTTGGCACGACCTAAGCGACAGATATCACACTAGTTTCTCTCGTTCCAATCTCTCAAGCATGCAGAAGTAGATACATATGCACATATATACATATGTATATATCTATCTATCTGAGAGCGGACCAAAAGAAAGCGCGAGACTTCGCCGGGCCGGGCTTTATTTAATAAATATAAATTCACGAGAACGCCTAACATACATACATACATACATAAGCGAACGCGAATGTGAATGCGAGTACAAGTGTTCGAGTGTGTGCGTAGAGAGCGTCAATTAAATTCAATAAATCATAAATAAATGTGTGCTAACGAATCCTGCTTTTCCAGTAGTTTGTCTGTGACTGTGCGACTCTGTTAAAAACTGTGATTTGGCGAATTGAATTAAAGAGAAATTACAAAATTACGAATGTGCAAAATTTAATTTTTTATGAATTGCGATGAAAATACAATCACCGTCTTCAGCCAAAATGGATATCTGCCGTCTCTGGATGCTCGTGTCGCTGGCCCTGCGGTTGCATCTGCTGCCAAACATACTGGTTGATGCTTTTAACTTTTCGCCACGTGCAAGCCTAGTGATAAGCGCTCCCCAACATTTGCGTTTTCACTTGAACCAAACGCGCAGCTCCTACTTTGGATACACCCTAGTGATACGTCCAACCAGGTGAGTTGCATAGAAGCAGGGAAGTGCGATGTGTACATAAATACATATATGTATGTACATGTATACTTATATGTAAATAATTCGACAAAGACCCCGGCCCAGAATGTGAATAATGTGAATAATGTGAATACACACCATGTACACATTTCGATAACTGGCATACCTTCTGTTCGGTTTATATTGGGAAAGACAACCAATTCTTTTCAATTTCGTACTTTGAGTCACCACCTTTGTCAATATTTTGAGACTTCTGGCACATGGAAACAAAAGTTGAGACATATAGTATACATACATGTATTATACGAGTATATAGTGTGGAGGCGTTAAAGATGGGATTGACAAAATTGGTAGAATTCTGGTAGAACTTTGCCAGTTTTATTTATTTTCGGCTTGAAGAGTACGTAGAGTGCTAAAACCGCAATCGTAAGTGGATTCATGACGGCAAGTGGATATCTTTTCCCCGCCATAAATCTCGGCTGGGCAGCTGCATAAACATGCCACAACAACTAATATTACAAGTAGGAAAGTCTCAGCCCGAAAACCACTCAAAAACAATATCACTTCAGACAGCAATATCTAAAAATAACAACAAAAAACTGGCTTCAATTGCCATCAGTTTCAATTGCCACAGATCCGAGATCTCGTCTCGGCTTCAGCTTCAGCTTCAGCTTCAGTACGATCCACACAATTGACAAACTCCAAAACTTTTCTGTGTGTGTTTTGGGCGACCTACATATAGTACTAAGGTATGTTCGTATCATATGATACGTAGACCCGATGGCGGCGACTTTTGCTCAGAAATGACATCACACATCTCAGAGAACAGCAAAAATCTGAAAGTTTTAAACTTAAAAAAAGTACGAATACGAGATGCTCTTGTTCTACTACTTCGCACACCGTTCCCTCTTCCCGGAGTCTTTTTTGTATTGTCAGTACTTTGCCAGATACAAATTACTGCTGCCATCATGGAGTACGGTAGGCTAATTATGTACGGAAATTGCGCGTAAAATCACGACAAGCTGCAATTTATTTCACATCAATTGAAGTTGACCAAAATGAAAACTAATGTTGGTTTCTAATGCTTCCTGGAAATGAGCAGAGGAACGAGTATAAACATGCTACCATTTCTGTGGTCACTCGAATCAAAATTGTCTGAAAATTTAGAATAGTTTTCTAAAAGCAAAACCGAAACTTTGGGTGGCTGTAATTTTTATTAAAAGGCGGGACGAGAAAACAATTGTGTGCGCTCGATCAAATCAATTTTAACGAATGTATAATTTCAATTTAGTTCTAGCCTAACTAACCTACGTTGGCAAAGCGGGGCGAATTCGCCAAGAGCGAGAGAGCGCTTTTATTGCGCTCCCGCCTTTCCCTAAACTAACTTACACTAGACTTTATAACCATTCAAATTATGATGGCAAAGATGCTTAGCGAGAACGACGACACATTGTCAAAAAACTGCACGGGGAAATGAGTGTAGCCAAGCCACCATACAGGCTGCATGAGTCACACAAGCCGCCAATCAGAATCCGAGTAATGGGGGTACAACGGCGCCGGCGAACGCAACAGTAATGCAGCGACGCCTCAGCCATCCCCATCCCCATTCCTCCCATTCCCCTCCCACACCGACTTGACACCACACAAATATTTTTAGCCGCTTTTCTCGTGGTCATTAAACCGAACCAAACCGAACCGATCCGATTCCGAAAAGAACCAACAAAAATCGCTGCAGCGGGGTAGCTTTTGTTCTTGAACATTTGTTGGCCGCTGCTTCTGAGCTTATGTCGCTGATGATGGAGTGGCAGCGGCCATCGGACCGAAGATTTGTGTGGTTCCAACATGGCTTATTGCCCGTTTAAATAAACAGTTTATTGTTTAAACAAAGCGAGCATCTTCGCTGCACTTACAAGGGCCAGGCATGGGATCGGGGTAGGGTATGCGTGTGAGACAGTTTACATGGGCATGACTCACTCTGGGGCAACAACGGAACAAGAAGTAACGCCTCATACATATGTACATACACGAATCATACCGACTTCTTTGCTGAAACAAAAACAAATCTGAGCTGGTTGCTTTCCTTCCCCTTCTTTGTTATACGCATTAAGACATTTTGGAGCCGGTAGCCCGTATGCCATGTGCCTGTGACTTGCACCCAGTGTTGACACATTGGCTACTATAATGTTGGGTTCATACTCCTATCTATGTATAAGGCCTGGAGACCATTTGTGTCGTCATTGGCGCTGCCTAATCCGAGGGGTATTTGCAGTTTGCAAAACTAAGAAAAACACACATATGGGATATCTGAAATTTTCGTATCAATGAAGTGCTGCGGGAATCAGGCGTGAGTCTGTTCCAAAACTCTACACCCACTTGTTTAATGTTTGAATTTGTTTCACTAAAATCACTTATATTGTGGATAAACCTTGACGAAGATACTCCTCGAAGCAGTAGTATTCACACGAACCGATTTCGAAATCGGGATGAGCGACAACGGTAAAGTGAGTAATCAGAGAAAGAGAGAGAGAAAGAGAGAGAGAAAGAAAGAGAGTGGTTTGGCTTGGTTCTCTCTCAGCAACGGCACAAAACTGGCCCAGTCTGGCTCTCTCCCTCGCGCGTTCGCGTTTGCGCTCGCGCTCTCATTGAGGTAGTCGTCGGGTGGTCGGGTCGGGTACTTGATTATTCGACTTTCATCTTTCATTCGATGCGGACGCGGTTCTCCACTTCATTCAGTGCTCGTGCTAAGACAGTGCTAAGATAGTGATAGTACACCTGAAATCGAAGTTGTCTAGTTTTAACCAGTATATTTAAGCAATATTTCGAAAAGGCATAAACAAACGGCCTATAAGTGCCTACAAGATATGTCGCGGCAAGGTCACTTGTCGATCCTGACTCGGCATGTATTGCTGCTGATCTGCTGTCTCGCGGGCAGCGTAGGGGCCTTTAACTTATCCCCTCGTCCGAACAGGCAGATAAACGATCCACAGTTCGCCACCACTTTGCCCAAAGTGCGTGCGTCATATTTTGGTTATACCATGAGCCTGCGACCGAAAGGGTAAGTGGGCGGGGAAGACTCTGGAAGCTCTGAAACTCTGCGAGTTGGAGCTGCTGGGAGCGGGAGCGGCGTCCGTTAGAGTAAACAGGTTGTGCATTGAGCTCCGATGATTCACGCTGGCGGCAATCGAACTCCGAAATAGTAGCAGTAGTTAAAGTGAATGAAAATATTGAGAGGAGAGGCTACCACAGCGACAAAGAAACACAGTACAGTGCAAGTACAAACGATGAAGTCATACTCTCAATATCAATTATCTACACATAACGAGGAGGTGACTGCACAAACATATTTTCTTTTTTAGATACCAGCTCTGCCTTGCCCCCACCGGGTTGGTGTTGGCGTTGGGTAGAGCTGGAAGCTATGCAAATATTTGTTCTGTGGCACGTTCGTACCTTTGTTGGATGTACTATGTTCAATTTGTGGCATCAAAGCTCATTCTTTTCAGGCTAAAATAGTCAATGCCAATTTGTTATCAGCCAACGTTGCCAGCTTCGTTTTCTGCGCTTTAAGATAAGATTGCTCGCTGCCACAGTCAAACACCGCTAAGGTAAAAGCGCTAGTGATAAACCAACAGCGATTGACCTGTTGCACATCACAAATACTCGTGCGCTACGGCTCCAAGCGAGTCAGAAGCCTCACCCCGATGGGCAGTCTCATATGCTATCTCGTTTTCCACTCGACAGAAATTTAGATGGAAAAATCGACTAATGAATGATACATAGACAATAACAACTGCCTTCAAAGTCTGACTAATTCGTTCCGTTCCCCTTGTCTCGTTTCAGTGTCATTGTGGGAGCACCGCGCGCCCAGTCGTCCCTGGAGTCACAGCGCCAGATCAATGAGACCGGCGCCATTTACAGGTGCTCTCTGGTAACCGGCACCTGCAACCCATACGTTCTCGATCCCAATGGAAATCGAGACGCTCCGTTAAATGAGTACACCATCGACTCGGAACGAAAGGACTTCCAGTGGCTGGGTGGCTCGATGGACGGCGGCACTAGCGACTCGGACAAGCTGCTGGTTTGCGCTCCACGATTTTATGCTCCCAGTTCAAAGGATTACCATATGCATGGAGTATGCTACTGGGTGCAAAACACCCTGGCTGGCAGTCCGGAGCGCGTGAATCGGATTTCCCCGTTGCGGCTAAAATCAGATCAGGTGCTGAACGAAGGCAACGCAATCAACTTCTATTACATTCTTGGCGAGCTGGGATTGAGTGCTCATGTTTCGGACGACAACAGCAAATTTCTGATTGGTGCCCCGGGCATATATACGTGGAAAGGATCGGTGATTCTCTATGGGCGCGTCGACCCTACAGAAAACCCAAGCGTCAGCCGGCGCGACACGAGCAGCGCCCTGCGCCGAAAGACTCGGGAAAGCGACGTCAATGACTACACACCCGACAACTTTGTCCCGGAAATTCCCAGGCCCCAGAACTGGGGTCAGCAGGATGACTCATACTTTGGCTATTCAGTGGCCTCTGGTTACTTTGACAGCACGAACCTAACCACTCTGCTGTACGTGGCCACCGCTCCGCAAGCCAACAGACAATCCGGCGAGGCATACATATTCGATGTTCTGGGCAAGACCATAAAGAAATTCCACGTGTTCCGTGGAGAACAGTTTGGCGAGTACTTTGGCTATTCTGTCCTCGCCGAGGATCTCAACGGCGATGGACGGACAGATGTCGTCATTTCAGCCCCCCAGCACTCCCAGGAAGACTCGCACGATAACGGTGCCATCTATGTGTTTATCAACAAGGGCTTTGTGAGTATGAGTACCATTTGCCCTGTCTCGTTAGGGCACCGCAATAATGTGACTAACCTGAACCCATATTATCAATTGCAGTTCAACTTTGAGTCGAAACTGCTGCGATCGCCCATTGCCAGCAAGGCACGTTTCGGAACAACTCTGACCCGCCTGGGAGACATTAATCACGATGGCTACAATGGTTAGTCGTTGTCCTTTCGCCTATTTCGGACTTGCTTAATTACTTCGTTTTCCGCTTTTGAACAGACATCGCTGTGGGTGCGCCGTTTGCGGGAAACGGATCGGTTTTCATCTACCTGGGTAGCGAGCACGGTCTGCGGAATCAGCCCAGTCAGCGGCTAGATGCGCCTTCGGGTCAACCTTCCAAGTATGGAGCACATATGTTTGGCCATGGCCTCTCCCGTGGGTCCGACATCGATGGCAACGGATTTAATGACTTTGCAATAGGAGCTCCGAATGCTGAGGCCGTCTATTTGTACCGTGCGTATCCCGTTGTCAGGCTAAAAGCCACTGTGAAATCACAGTCGCGGGAAATCAAGCCGGAGCAGGACAAGGTTGCAATCACAGCCTGCTACGGAATAACCACAACGGCTACAGTGCAGGCAGTCCAGAAGCAGGAGATGTCCATACGCATCGTCATCGATTCGCAGCTGAAACGCGCCAAGTTCACTCAGACTCAAAGCCATGAAATGAGTTTCACAGTCGACGCAGGACTGACGGAGCAGTGCAGAGTCTTTGAGTGCGTTGTGCGCTACAGCGAGAAGGACATATTCACACCCATCGAACTGGAGATGCACTACGAACTAACAAAGAAAGTCCCTGATTCTGAGGGTGAGACCAAAGCTCTTACAAATGTTACAGTGCCATTATAATTGAAATTTCCCAACGTTTTGAAGATTTCTGCGAGACTTGTGTCGCTGTTGATCCCGCAGAGCCGAAGCTCTACACCGAGAAAATCATATTCAGCACGGGTTGCGCCACTGATATTTGTATTGCTGACTTACAACTTAAAAGCAAGGATGTGAGGTAGCCCCAATCAGTTTCCATTTTGTTTGGTAATATTCTAAAAGAGTCCTATTTTATAGCCCTACCTACACCTTGGGAAGTGCCAATACTCTCCGCCTGAATTACGAGATCACCAACAACGGAGAGACCGCCTATTTGCCACAGTTCAATGTGACCAGCGTGCCCCACTTGAGCTTTGCTCAGATACCGGGCAATTGCAGAGTCAGCGACACTGTAATGGTTTGCGATCTTAACCGGGGACGACCGCTGGCCAAGGGGGATAAGGATAGCATTGCCATTAGCTTCGATGTAAGCACTCTGAGTGGTGTAGCACTTATAATAAACGCCGAGGTGTTCAGTACGGGATATGAAAAGAATCCCATGGACAATAGGCAGACGAATGTGATCAGCCTGAAGGAGGAAACCAAGATAGACGCCACTGGGTAAGGAACGTGTGCTCTGTACAGGCAAAGGAATAACATATATTTATATTGTCTTTTGACAGAGGCCAAACAAACGGCAAAATTGACTTGGAACACTACAACAACTCAGCGGAAATAATCAACAATTATGAGATTAAGAGCAATGGTCCCAGTATTATCGACGACTTGACATTGTTTTTTATCATACCAATAGCGTATAAGGTTGCTGGATCAACTGCCATCATACCCATCATCAACATAACCACATTGAAGATGCAGGCCACCTACGATGCTCAGCTATTGGGTATAGAGCTGTTCGATCAGAACAACACCATGCTCATCCTAGATCCAATAGAAATTTCTACCACGCGCGGCATCCAGAGTACTGAGCGAACAGTGATCAGACAGAATGGACTGGGATACGATATCACTACTAGTGGGCATGTTCATCAGTCTTGGCAAGAGCTCGACACTGATATGGTGGCTACCGCTTCCATGACGCGCAAACGGCGTGATCTCAAAGCGCTCACTGCCAACCGCGAGCAGTATGCTCGCATCTCAAACGCCAAAGCGCACGACTTGCTCAGCGAGGACTTTAAGGGCCACTTGCCGGTGAATCGCACAATTGTATTTAACTGCAGGGATCCCGAAATGACGATCTGCATTCGAGCCGAGATGCGTGTCTATAACTTTAGGCCGGATAAGCCTGTCAACCTGAATGTTCGTTACTCCGTTGACCTCAATGAAGTCAATGCCATTTTATTGGATCCATGGGAGTATTTTGTCATCCTGACCGATCTGGACTTGTTGAAGAAGGGTGACCCGTCCGGCAGTTCGTTTTCCATCAATCGGAAGATTGAGCCAAATGTGATATCCAAACATCTGCAGTCCCACCTGCCCATCTGGATCATAATTGCATCCATTATCGGAGGCTTACTTCTGCTCTCAGCGATAAGCTATGCCCTTTACAAGGTATGTATTTCTACATTATAAATATTGTCAATGGCATTAACTCACAGTTTCCCGCTCTTTTAGCTCGGGTTCTTTAATCGAGCCAAAAAGGAAGAACTGAATAGACTGGTAAAGCAGAGCCCCGACGAACCCGAGGCTGAGAACCTAAATAGCGACGGCAATAACTAGCTTTATTCAAGAGTTTGGCCGAAAACAAGCTGAAAGTTTCAGCAGATACCAAATCCTAATATTACAACTTGAAGACGCCATTCAAAATTGTATGTTCACTAAGTATGTGTGTCCTACATGCATTTAAAAACAAAACGAAAACGATAAACGAAAGTCCTCACAATTTGTATGAAAGCGTGCAACTTTTAAACCGCGAAAGCATTGAATGTTCTTGTTGGTTTGACTTCCTAGTGGTCTACGATAAGTGCCTTGCAATTTGTAGTTAAACGACAATTATTTGATATAAAAAAGTGCCTCGTGTGCAACACAGACTTTATTGCCATTTGTTGTAAATATTTATTAAACATTTGTAATAATAAATTGTTTGAATAGTTTTACTAGCTCTAAGTAACTTTACAAGGCGACGTAAAGGACTTTATTAATGTGTAAACAACTGTAAAACCGAAACTAGATTAGTTTGAGCACAATAAAGCTTTTTTATAAACTATTATAGTATTATGTTAGAGGAAGTATTAAATAAAAATTTATTTTATATTACATGACAAAAATATTGCTTGTAACAGACAGAACTTAACTCGTAAGAACGGTGCAGTCGACATTTCAAATATACCATAGCTGATACTATGTATAATTAAGGGATTAGGGAATGGGACTTTTATATTGAAAGAATTTGAAAATACTTTGTAAGCGCACTTGAAATAATAGACAGTTTATGTGGATTTATGTGGCGCTGTGAATGAAAACAGCCGGAACAGAACTTCGACAAATTGGGACTTCTTCTTTAAAAGTTCTTAGTGTTACAAATGTATTTTATGTTTAAATATAATAATTATAATCGGTAGTTTTTCAATCAAATGCAATTCTAAATCTCTTAAAACTAATTATAGTTTTCGCACAATGTGGCCCAACATTAAAAGTTTTAGCTATCATTTAAAACAACATTTATTTCATATACACAAAGACATCTAAAGCAGCCGAAAAAGGCAGTTTTCTATACACAGAATACACATAGGTTTTTCTTACGAACAAGTTAAATGGACTAACTAACTAGTAACTTTGCAGAACGTACACTATACGATAATTCTGGCAGCCACATACCTATGCTAATACATATACATATACATATAAAAACTTTGATACCGTAGTGAAAATTGTAGTTGGGATCGCACTAATGGGTTCATGGTGCTCACAGAAATACTATTAAGTACATTATGTTGAATAAAGTTTCAAATTTGTTTGAGGTAAGTGTAAATATCTACATAAATATATGCTTGGCTAGGAAAAGTTCGTGGCTAGGGAAAGTAGTGTAGTTGCTCAAGATATGTATGTGTGTTTGTGTGAAAATTGCATATGTACGATTAAGACTGGCACTGAATAAGCCTAAGCATTTGTAAAAGTATTGAATATTTATTATCCCTAATTTTAGCAATCCAATATACATATACATTCAATTGGTGGTTTCTCGAAAGTATCTACATATGTCTTCTGATAAGGTGAATGATATATTTTCACACAGAAATCCGTCCTTTAAATATTGATTGATATCTATGTTGTCGCATGTACTGAGCATGTATATATTATGTATCAACAATGAAATCTTCTAAATAAATACTTTTATAAAAATACAGACAATTTGTGAACTATGTATTGTCAAAATTATTAATTCCCATCTCATTTTCAACCTCCTCGAAAGGCTCAACCCTCCATCCATCCTATTCTACCATCAGAGCTACTTTTTCAGCGGCTATAGCTTATCAACAAGTTCCGATAATTAGTACTTTGATAGAACCATGCTAGCCAGGCTAGCTTAATCCACAAGTAACTGTATGATGACCTTGCAAAACATATTCCACCTTCGAACCTCAGTTAGATTCTTCAGAGATGCTCTCAACATTATATTTTTCTAACACATTGTCTCGTTATACGGCGGGTCCTTCTCTGATTCAGTGCTGCTTTTTATGTTAGATGACAGCTTGGCGATCTCATCTTGCACTAAATGCGTGCTGATCTGCGGTATGGATAGAGCCGGGTTGCTATTTTTCGCCGAGGACGTAGTGGACAGGCCTTCGCCATCGCGGGACCCCTCTGTGCTGGAGCTGCTTTCCTTGAGTACGTTCATTCCCAACTTGCTCGTATGAGACTGTGGCTTTAGCGAGGAAATCAGTTTAACCCTGGCCTGGGCAACAGATGCATCTAAGCCAGGTTCTGGTGTGGCCATAGCCTCTGCAGTAATCTGCGCTTGCATTGGCTTGCCCTTGTCGAGGCTAAACTGTTTCTTTAGCAGCAACGGGCGAGTTGGTACAGCTGGCGGTGCCTGCATCGTCACTGGCGCCGAGCATTGGACTCCGACCTCTGGACTCTGCAGCGAGCTGGAGCTCTCGTCACGCAGCTGTTTTCCATCGGCCGCGCCAATGGAAGTCGTGCGAATGGGCTGGTAACGCGCCGCGGCAGTTCCGCCAGCAGCACCAAAGCCTATGGAAATTCCCGTCGCCGAATGCGAGTCGCAGGCATCCAAAGAGGGCTCCGCAGTGAGTGAGGGCGTGTCCACGTTGTAGGAGCCGGTAAGCGAGGTGTTCGTCTCGTTGGAACTCTGCTTGATGAAGCGGTACGGATGGGCAGAATAGTCTGTTTCAGTACTAGAGTTCTTCTGCAAACTTTCGCTGGATTTCTTGAACAGGCGTCCGCTGCTTTCGAAGGGTGGATTGAGGAAGTCGCTTGTGGCTCTCGAGGGAACCAGAGGCGACGGATATGTCTGCTGCTCCATTGAGGAGTTGCGCTGCCAGGGGCGCTCGTTTTTGAGCTGAAACCCACTTGCGACTGCCCCCATGGCACTGCAGCTACCTGCTCCACTTGTATCGCTGCTGTCTCCGCCACCTCCGCCGCCCCCCATGAGATCAACCTCAGCTGAGGGCTTCGAAGGCGACAGCTCAACGGCAGTCTCGCGACGCAGCGGATAGCGATGGCTGTAGTCCACGGATATGACGCTCTGTTTGGGAATATTGAGAATATTACAAGTTTGCCAAGTTTTCTTATGGATAAGTTATTTGAATGAGATATACCTCAAAGGCCTCGGCGCTGGCATCGATGGATCCACGCGCCTCGAACAGGCCCTCTAGTATTCTGTAGTCGTTCTCCTCACACTCCTTCAAATGCTTCTTCTCTTGTAATGCCGCGGCTTCTGCGCGCGACATTTCCGTCTTGGGGCGGTCCAATGAAGCTGTCAGGAGAAAACAACAAATCCTATAGTAAATGTTTGGAACGGCAGACCTGCTTGACGGACAGGTGCTGCTTTGAAGGCGGCTAAAGCAAGGCAATGAAACGGGTAGTGAGCAGTCACCCGGTTAGTTATTCACACGTTTCTCACGGATATATTGGTTTCTCTTGGCCAGTGGTTACGTTACGGATAAGAGGTAATGGGAAATCGCATTTGTGACCTTGTTCGCCCCAGGCTCTGCACGAAGCTTACCTTTGTTACTCTGCAGGGAGACCGTTGGCGAGGCAATCATGTGGCAGACGCTCTCCAGCTCATCAGTGATCGAGGTGTACTCGCTGTGCAGTTTCAGCAAGATATTTCTTGAGGGTTTCGCATGCAATACTGATTTACCTAAAGTTCGGAGTTCGTGGTTAGGTTGAGAATGCGTAAGAGATAAATTGGGTGCGAGAGAACAATATTGCTAATAATGCAGATTTGCGGGGCCAAATCGTTTTGCTGGATTGGTTGGATCGTGGTTGGGTTATGATGGGCTTAGTGGGGGTGGGGGCATGAGGGTTAGTAGCCAGAATTTAGAGCGCAAGTCTGTGGCCGGGTGCGTAAGTGTATCGTTTCTCGCTTCAATACATACCCGGATGTGTGCTGCCTGCAGCCGCCGGCGGCACCTCCTTGTCACTGTCCGGCTCGGACTGGGTCAGGCTCATCTGGCGACGCGACAGCATTGTCAGCTGGTTAAGGCTAATGTGCGATCGGTTCATGTCCGCGCCGGCCAGCGAATACGTCTCAGAGTTGCGGCGGCAGAGCGAGACTGTGCGCTGGCGCAGCGCGCGATGCCTGGCAGCTGTATGCGATTAGAAGTATAACTTTATAGAGGGTCGCTACTGCGGTACAGAACAGAAGACTACGGTACAGAGCAGTAGAAGAGAATAGATCAACGCAACATAACACAACACAAAGAGTGAACGATAGCAAATTGAATCGGGAAGCAGTTGATTAGTGGCCGGCAATGAAATTACCCTCAAAGTTGATGTCCGGTGCTGCATCATCGGAGTTGTCGCCACCGACGAGCGTCTGGTCGTCATCGTTGGTGCCTAGCGGTGTCAAGGTGTCCTTACTCTCCGTGCTGGCACCCGTGTCCTGGCGCACAGTAACATATGGAGTGCGCTTCACCGTCTCACAGGTAGAGGGACGCTGCGACAACGGCAAGTAGATATCCGAGTCTGCCTCCGACTGCATCGATGCCTTCCGCACGACCTGCTCGTTGAGGGCTTCGCGGGACTTGACCACTTCATCCGGCTCCTCCGGCAAGGGCACCACCTCAAAGTGGGTGCCTTCGTCGAGGATGTAGGCGTCTGGACGCACCTCCGTTAGAGAGCGATTAAAGCGACGTCGGTTGTTCACCTAGTTTGATATATTTGAAGCGATGTATTTGACTGTGGGAAAATAAATAATTTGAACGAACCTGCAAGGAATTTACATTGAGGCCGGCGCTTAGAGCAAGTGGTACAGCAGCGCCTCCACCACCGCCCCCTCCATTTCCAGAACTTCCACCGCCACCATCGGTATCCGACATTGAAATAGTGCGAATGCGATGGATTTCGCCTGGAATGTTTATCGCGGAGCCGCGCATCTCATCCGTACCTACCGTGTGTGTAGACATGAAGCGATGTATGACTGCCAGGTGCGACAGTATCTGTTCGGACGACTCCTCCATCTTCCGCAAACGAAACTCAATGTTCTATAAAGTGAAAGAATATAAACGGAGTGAGGAATGCTTGCATCAAAGGCTTGCACCAGCTGCAGCATGAGAAGCAGCACAATGAACGTTCCGAATGGACATGGACATGGACATGGAAATGGACATTTTCAATTCCGTTGGTGCCAATACCCATGTCAATGCGAGGAACAGAAATCGTATTACATATTTGAATAAAGATTCAAACATGAGATTAGGGTGGGAAGGGAAGGGAAGGGAGGGGAAGGGAAGGGAGGGGAAGGGAAAGGAAAAGATGTAGGAGATGGATACGCACCTGCACAGTAGCTGTTTGCATGTTCTCCTTTTGATTGATGTCCTCGATTTTCTGGGACATGGTCTCGACTCGGTCCGTTGTGTTCTTCACCCGCTCATCGGTGGACTGATTCAATATTATTTCCTGTTCGTGGAAAAAGCCCTCCACGCATTCCTCCTCAAAGTCGTACAGTCGCTCCAAGTCATCCTTCTCCAGGAACAGCTTGAGACCATTGTCCCGCTGCACCTCCAATCCTGTGGGGCAGGACAGGCGATAAGGAGGACATGTGAGTCGCAGCAAACAAATTGAAATTCAGGAAAGCGATACAATGGACAACAATAACAGCAGCAATAACCGGGGGAAATGCACAATAGAATATTAATTCACGAAAAGTGTTTTGTATGTGCATTGAGTACATCGTAACCCAATTATTATTATACGTTGTTATTGTTGTTTTGTTCGAGTTGGAGTACGAGTATAGTATGGTCCGCAGATGATTTTATACAATGGATGTGCGTATAAGTAATATGTTTAGACACAGAGTTAGAGACACAGCGACGGTGAGACGTTGTTAGAGCAGGCACGCCGGGGAGAGAAGTTAGATATTGTACAATCGAATGAAGCATTCAGATATGATAGACTCACAGGGAACAAAGCTAAACTTGCTCATGCCGGGCTCACCTTTCGCTTTGCGCACACAGTACTTTAGCAGGGAATAGAAATGGCAAAAGGCAATGAAAGGCGGCGGCAGGACGGGCTTCTGCTGGTACTCCATCACCACTGTGAATCGCTGGAACATCCAAACCTGCAATCATCAAAAGATTTTCGGTTGAGTCAAGTGAGGAGCTCGGTTCGGTCCAGTCCGGGACGTTGTCGCGCCCTTTGCTCGATCGTACCTGATGTGACACAGAGTTGACCTCGTTGAAGATATTGTTGAACACGGCGATGAGCAGATTTATCAACAGAATATTGGCAATCAACAGATACATGGACATCGTTATCGGCGTAACCCAATGGCCTGTAATCAAATTAATACGGTCATTCCCGAGTGCCAGAGCCCACGTCACCAAACTTACCCGTCACGCAGGCCGGCTGACGCGGATCCTCGCCGCAGGGAGGGTCAATGTCGTCGGCAAACACCTCGCCGTACAACATGAAGTAGGGTTGGTAGGTGACCTGGACAACGATACGATATAGATTAAAATCACCATTAAATTGGCAACTGCTGCGCGGCGTCCACACCGGTGAGCAAGAGCAGAAAACGGCCGGGCCAAGCCGGTCCCGGCCATGGTAATTCAATTTTCGCCTTTGGCTCAACATTAATGCAAGTTTACACATCGAAACAGAGTTTTGGTTATCTTAGCCATCTCTGGCACACCTATGTATGGATGGATGTATGGATGTATGGGTGTATGGGCGTAGGTATGCATGTGTGTGTGTGTGTGCACACCCAAATATGTACATATGTACATGTGTCTATCTGTGTCTGTTTGCGTTTGTGTGCGGGATGCAATTTAGCTTGATAAGTAGCTAGTTTTCGTGGCTGTTTTTCTTTTAATATTGGAAGCAGCATGCTACGTGTTATTTACATGTATTTGATGGGGCATAGCGTGAGGTCGATTTGCCACCCCATTTGCATATCGCAGGATGACGGGGAACAGAACAGCTTGATTGGTTCTTTGAAACGTGGCAAAAAACCTAAAACAGTCACAGCCAGCATTGCCCTTCTTGATTAATCGTACAGCTGCTGGACTCAATATTGAGTATTTTAGATTTTTCTCTGTTTCAAGACAACCAATGTATTCCCATGCACCCAAGCCACAAGGTTGGGCTCGTATTTTGCATGCAAAATGAAAATACTAGGAATGTACACACATACGATAGGCAGTACTGGCAGGACTAGTAGCAGTAAAAAATGTAAATCAATAGTGACGGGGAGAGGAGAGCTTAAAGCTGACAGTCGATGGGTGCATAAATCAAAAGAAGGTTTCATATTGTATGTGGATACATGAATATTCATAAGCGCAATGAGTACACACATTTACCTAAGGGATGCAAGAACAAAGAGTTTAGCGAACACATCATGGCATGCAGAAGTTTCGATTTGAAAAACTGTACCAAATAATATCAGGCCGACTCCCTGCAAATTCAGCTAGGCTGCATGCATTTTTCGCTTCTGCTAATGCATAATATACTGGATATACTTGATTGGACTTAGGGCTAAGAGTGGAAATCATAAAAAAATGGTTGCTTGCTTTTGTTCAGAAGAGAGGGGAAGGGAGGGAGAGATACAGACAGAGACAGAGACATAGACAGACAGAGAGAGAGAGAGAGATAGAAAGAGGGAGAGAGGGAGATCAGAGCAAAAAGGGATATACTATATATGTATAGGTATTGAAAAATATCAAAGAAGGGGCCAACGAGGAACGTAAGAGGGGAGTCCAAAAAACTGAAATTTGCACACAGATCTGCATTAGGGCACAACAACGACTATCTATAGACAGTTGTCCACAAACACACTTATGTATATCACGAACGGGGGGACGCGGCTAGAGCATGCTACAATCGGCTCTCTAAGTGGCAAACCAATTTCTTGTTCTCATCTTTGTTAATTTGTACATTTGTTAAATTTCCGCCCGACAAATGCCCATGCTCGGCCGGATTGAAGGCTGTGCCTGTTGGTGCTGGTGCTGGCGCTGGCGCTGGTGTTGCAGCTGAGCCTGTGGATGTTGCTGTTGCGGTTGCTGTTGCTGTTGCTGACGATAAAGGTGGCACTGTAGACGTGGTAGAGGTGGAGGTAGCGGTTGCCATAGGCGACGAGGCCGTTGCATGGCCGCGATGATAGCCGGAAGCGAAGGAACCGGAGCTGAAAGTGGATCCGTAACCCCCTCCGCGGGCATTGTGTGAGCGACTACTGTGGCCGAGGGCACCCGGAAATCCGGGGGCTACAATTGAGCCGGCAATAACCTGGCATTTGGTATTTGGGAAAAGTTGAAGGGCGAAACGAATCAGGTGCAAATGCAAATTCGAGAAATATGTGGGCGAGTAAGTGAAATGTAAATCGAATAAAATGAAGGATTTGATGCGCCAGAAACAAATGAAAGATGGAAAGAAAGAAGAATACAATACGAGACACAATCAATTTAGTTTGATCAAATTCCATGAGATCGTTTGATCGTCGTAGATACATAGCTAATTATTATATAGCTAATTATTATAAGCTAAGAATGGTAAAAAAGTGAGTTGGATTGCTCGGCAATTCACAAAACTACGTATCAACGATCTGCTTGCACCACTACTGAGGAACTCAAGCCAAAAACTTGCTTCTCTTGCTATTAAGTAAATGTATGTACTCCGGGTCGTGACTCATGGCTTAAAGCTGCACTCGTCAAGAAATCGTCAGTGTGCACAGATCACACGGACACACAGTACGAGTATATGTGGGGGTGGGTGGGTGTTGGTATGTTTTTTGGTGGGGCAAGCTCTCCAGCAAGCGCAAACACTCTCAGTGGGCCACGGGTCAGTTTTGACGTAAAGTACAGGTGTGCATACATACGTATTTACAATAAACGGATCAGATCACTTTCAGTGCACGGATCGCTCGGATAGCGCTCGGATACCGGCAGATGGCGTCTGGCTTACCTCTCTGATCAGCCGCCAAGTTGGCTCGCTGTTCGGGTATAGTATGGCCTGACGGCTGACGCCGAAGCTCATCAGGACGACAGCCAACAGAACGACGAAGTATATCATGTTCTTGACCATTTTGCCCATCATGGTGACCAGGGGACCTGCAACGGATCTCTGCGGATAAAACCTTCCATGCTACTTTGCCGAAACTTACCCAGATATTTATTGACGCCAAGGATGTTCAGTATGCGCAGATACCAGTAGATGCTGTCCACACAGTAGATGACACGTCCGATGTCCATTGTGTTGGGGCGGAAGCGGAATGCCAGACCAATGAGGAAGAGTATTATGGCAGCGCCGTCGCACGGGTTCCACATGTTCCACGCCCACACAGAAAATTTATGCCTGCTCGCCGGATTGCCATCAACGGATCCCATCGTCGCCAAGGACATAGCGTTCATTCAAGCGTGAGAAGCACACATTCCCCAAACATATTGAGAACAAAAAGTAATGAAAATGCGTACAACTCCGCAATCCGTCCGGACTCATGTGTTTCCATCGTGCATCGTGAGGTGCAATTAAACACCTTGTGTTTCGGTGGAGAGGAGAGGAGAGGAGAGGGCTACTTACGTAATGGCCACTGGCTCCGAGGATATGATTTCGCGGACCTTCTCGAATCCCAGGGTTGTGATGTACGCTATCGAATACCACTCCTGCCACCGCGGCACCGGTCCCATCTTGACCAGAACCGTGAACGAGAACATTATCAGAAAGAACATGTACGCAATCTGCAATGGAAGGTCAGTGGTTGGTCAGTGATTTAAAATATCAACCCTCGCACAGGCGGGGCAGTCTGACATATCGCAAATGAAGGACACTAGCTAGCTGGATAGTCGTTTCCGCTACCTACCGAATCAGCCCAGAATTTCGTAATGGGGGCTGTGTAAAACTCATGGAACTTTTTCTTCAGTCGCAATGGCTGGTGCTGCTTGATTTCGTTGTACTCCGACAAGTTGAAGAACTCCCGGAACTGCGCGGGATCCGAGTCAGTGAGCGAGACCTACGGAGAAATGCCAACGGAATTAGTCAGCATGCTGGACTTAGTGTGCGTAAGAGCGTACACTATTTGGGCTTAATTAAATCATCAATGTGCAATGAAACATTCAAAGAGAGAGATAGAGAGAGAGTGGGGATATAGTACATTGGGCATTGGGCATTGCGTATACGACCAGAGGAACGGCCGAGGAAAGTGTGATTTGATTGGTTTTGTTTCTAATTAATTTTCAGTTATTTATGGTTTGCTATTTATTTGTATATGCGTGTTTAGTGTTCATACACAACATGCAACGCAGAACGCAGAACGCAGAAACGCAGTTGTACCTATAGTTATATAGTTTATAAGCAGGATGCAAAAGGCAATAGCCTCTCCTTGGGGCTTCTCGAAGAGTGCTTACGTACAAAAATAGCAAAAAAAAACACTGCACTACTTAAGCAGGCCGACAAGGATGATTTAAATTTTGGCTACGAATATGTCGAATTGTCGATGGGTAACTAAGAAATGCGCATCCCAGGAGGAATAAGGAATAAGGCTTAAAAGGACTAAATTCTAAAACTAATTACAGAAATGCCATTGAAAATAAAAATACTTTTGGGAGAGGAACTCAATCCGGGATCAACTAACTTTGGAGGGTGGTTCTTCCGCTCCGGCAGTGAGATTGACCTGTAAATTGATACGACACCAGGACTGAAACTTATTAAAATAGCGTATGGGGAACTTTAGATGAAATCGTTATTTCATACGCATGTGTGTTAGTGTATAGTATGTGTGTGTATACTGTATCTTCGGTGCTCTAGAATGAAATCATTGGTTTGAAGTTTGCAATTGTCAGGGTGGATATATACTACTATATGTGGGTACCTACGGGATAGATGCGAAACAGAGTTTTCTAGAGGTGTTTACAATTCTCAACCAAATAAAGAAAAATACAAATTCTGGGCTATCCGCTATCTGTTGTCGTTTCGACATACATAGAGCATGTAGGTTCGGAATTTCGGGATTGGATTTAGGATTGAATTTGAATTTCATCCGATTCTCAGTATAAGTTTTCGATGAAATTGTTGCTGTTTTTGGTGTGTGAGTGTTGGTTTGCTTCGTTTAAGTTTGCAGTTTAAGTGGTCAAATTACTCACTTTGCCATTTTCGTGTACTTTTGTATCGCGTACTGAGTAAGAATCCGCCAATAGAGCCTGTAACGGTTTGGGCACATTTTTCGCATTTATCAGAAAGGATATTTAATGGTTACATTTCAATGTCGATTTCAATTCCATGTCTATTCGCAATGGACTCTGGACAAAATACTTGAGTTGAGGTGAAGAGTTTAAATGGGTGTGTGTAGAATCGATTGACAAGGTAAAGATTTTTCATGATGATTCTATATTACAAGGAAATGGCTTAAAATAAAAATATGACTGCCAATAATCTATTCCCACACACGAGTGTGAGTAAGCATTCGCATTCCACAGGTATACAGGTATATATACATAATTATAAAAGCCACCATCAAGAACTACGGAAGCGCCACGACACTTCCCAAAGAGGTATAGTATACTGTGGCCACAGTCCTTAAATATTTTACAACAATTGGATCCGGGATGAAAGGAT
This sequence comes from Drosophila helvetica, assembly GCA_963969585.1. Taxonomy (NCBI): domain Eukaryota; kingdom Metazoa; phylum Arthropoda; class Insecta; order Diptera; family Drosophilidae; genus Drosophila; species Drosophila helvetica. The sequence goes on from OZ018404.1 coordinate 3,347,057, forward strand.
TTTCTCCACCATATCACCATATCACCATATGGTGGCGTGCGCGATGGAAATTAGATGATAATACAGATTGGGGATTGGGGATTGGGGGTGTTTGTGCAGTGCCAGCGTAACTGAAAACAAATATTTGCACAAGTGCAGTGCTAGAAGGCACTGAGAGTGCAGCATCAGATGTGTGGCGTGGCGCTGCTGGGATCAGTGTGCTTCGACGACGGGGCACGTGGGGTGATGTGCCCAGCTCACTATATTACTTAATTGAACCCATTGGCGGCTGGGCAGCCACTAAAATCTTCCATTACTCTGCCAATGGTATTTCGCACTTAGCTTCGAGCCAAGTAGGAAAAATGGAACATTTTATGGGAAGCATTAGAAGCGAAGGCAACTGATGGCAGGACACTTGTTCGGACACTTACATCTGTTGAGTTAGAGGCGCTTTTATAGGAGGGCGAGCTGGCTTCAGCTGGCACGAGCTTGCACTTTAAAAAATATTCAAATTATAGTTAGTCAGAAAGTCACAAGGTTTGGTGTATGTGTTTTAAATGTATCTGTGTAATGTATCTATGCCACCACGACTAATGGCAAATACCGAGAGTCTTGCTATTATCAGCAAGGGTTTTCAACGGTTTTCAAATGTATGGTGTCCGATTAACTTGATCTACGTGGGGATCAAGCATCAGCCGTGATGGTCGATGCAGCCAAGTCCGACTGTGAGTCAAAACCCTCCCTATTTCCTATATACATATGTACTTATGCATCTAAATTGTACACATGTGCAGCTGAAACCCGAGAATTGTTAATCAGTGATATTGAATCCCGACCCGCTCGTTGCGAATGGTCTCAAATCGAATGTTTCGAGGCGAATGAACGTCATTCGATCCATTCGACGAGCTATCCAGAATGTGGCATAGTTATTTCATCCCGACATCTCCCGCTCGAACAGTTTTATATCCATTCGGAGTATAGTCTGATGACATGACCTTAAAGCCCTTGTAGGGTTTGAATCACATAATTCAAACACATAATATTTACACACACATACAAAGTAACGTTACTGGAAACTAATTAAATTCCAAAACTAAAAACATGTAGAGAACAGAGCGAATTAAGTCGGTTTTGATAACATACACAGTACATACAATAAAAATAAAAATACGCATATATGAAGGCACAGTGCGCAGACACCGAATGAGAGAAAGACAGAGAAAGATAGAGAAAGACAGCGAGACAGAGAGATAGAACAGCGAGCAGCAAAAATAACATAGATACATATACATATTTTGTATATCGAGTGTATGCATAGACGACTGGTACAGAAAATACACAAGGATTGGCTTAGAGATCAGTTGAGCAATTGTTACTACCTTTTCGCGATTATAAGTGTTCGCGCCCATCCTATATCTCAAGGAAATGGATCTTTTGGCTTTTAAAAGGGCGCTCTACAAACAGATAGATTTGGATTTTGAAAGCGTTTGGTTAGGATTGATGAATAGCAGAGCGGTATCTTCGTTAGTGGAGCATATGTAAGTGGTAAATTTTAGATTAGTTGAACAAATTTAAATTTATAAACCGAAAGCTGACGCCGAAATGTATAAGGCACATTCAGGACTGGCACATACAGACAACACAAACAAATGTAATTCAAATTGGAAATTAGTTAAATATGAACAGAAGAACGCCTGCGAATCAATTGAGCTGCTGATCGATCTACCTCGGCATCGGGCTGTGAGCGATCCGAATCATCATTGTCCAAGTTTTGGTTCTCCAAGTGCTCCTCCTCCGTCTGCGGCATTTGCTGGAGCTCTTCCTTCGACTTGAAGTCCAGCTGCCTGATGTACAACGGCATAACCAAGCCCAAGATGACCTGCCCCCAAGACACACTTTAGAATCAACAATTAAAGCTGGCTAAAGCCTAGCTAATAGTCGCACCTTGAAGTTGGTATTCTTGCGGGTGCGAAGGCCGCCCATCCACAGATCGGCGAGGATGACCTGGCTGCAGGGGTGGGCAAGTAGAGCCCGGTGATTCGCCGCCACGGCCAGTGACAGGCAGCTCTGGTTGGACCACGAATGCAGCTCGCAGGTGAGCAAGCGTTGCGCCTTCTCCGCGTCCTGGCGGTAGCTGAAGTCCAGCAGCTTGTTGCCTGAGCCAAGTAAGAAACCGGAATTCGATTGGCAAGTCAGCCGCAGGAGTGGTTGGCACTCACCTTTGCTCTCGAACTCCTTGGCATAAGAGCGTAGCTCCTCGTAGATTTCCGTGTCCAAGTCGTCCTCGGCCGCCTCGTGCGCCATGGCCTTGTAAAGCTTGCAGGAAACCAGTGACTTGGCTAATGCCTCCTCGCCGTGCGTCCACATGAGCAGAGCCATTTGCTGTCGTTTGGTCAGAACGGCCCAAATCTGCAATAGAACTTCCGTTGAAAAACTCCCTGGGAAGGCGTTTTGGTGGGGCCCCTCCCTCCCTCTTACCAGCAGCTCGTTGAACGGGAACTCGAACAGCGCCATCTCCGAGGTAAACGGCAGCAGGCCCGTCACCAGACTTAGCGAATTCGCTCCCGCATATCGCTGGTATTGATATGTCGAGGACTTCCGACAGGCATTGGCATAGCTGTTCATGACCTTGGCGTAGATGGGACGGAACTTGCGGCGCGTGTAATAGGATCTGCAGGATGCACAGACGTTTAATCTAATACTTTTGCTATTGGCGATTCTCCACCATATTTCCACCTGCCTCTGAGAAATGCCCTTTAGACCCACAGACCTACAAACCGACAGACAGCCAGCCGGGTACCACGGATAATGAAAACCTCCCGATTCACTTTCTCTTATTTGTACCCATTTCATTGTTTGCTTGCGGGTCAAGTACTTTCTAGGCCGAAATTTAAATATAATTCGGGCGTTCTTGGCCAGGCCTGTTGTCCGACCGCCTCTTTCACGAATACTAGTACTACGCCAAAACAGAATGGGAGGTAATAATGTAATAAGCTGGCGAGTATTGCTACTTGAAGCTACAGACAGAACCAGTGGCCTTGCATAATCGGAATTCGCAAGGACCTGTAGGCGTTTAACGAGCGCCCAATTAAATGCAGAACATCAAGAAAAACAACCATAAAATATTTATGTCACATGAAATGGGGAATCAATTGATTTTGCTGTCAAGCCAAACGGGTGTCCACCCGTCGGCCGTTCCATTGAATTCGATGTTAATCTAATCACAAAACTTGAATGCTTTTAATTACGCCCAGAGTCACAACACTAAGGTCTCCGGTGTCCGGTCTCTTGCTGTTGAAGACCGAATTTAAATGACTGGAGTCTAGACCCTTTAAATGGCAGCAGGAAAGCACAGGAGTGTTTGGGCCGGAGAGCCGAGCAGAAGCCACAGACCGGGACCGAAATCCGTAATTTAATATATAAACAGAACTGTTTGGACGCCGGCCCATAGCTTGGATAGCATTGGCCATTTAGATGGGCATTTGTCTGATAACATTCCACCGACGACGCGGGAAGAGGATCCCGGACCTCTGATCGAAACACAAAGGGCGAACAGCACAGATAGGGCGTTGAAAGTAGGGTAGGATAGTGGATACTTAGTGGAATGAGAAACGAATAAAGAATGAGAACGAAAACGAAAACGAAAAGAACAGCAAACACCGAAAACAGACAAAGGGCAAGTAGTGTCAAATTAGTTTGCCAGCAAACGCCATCGGAATGGGGCGGAGGCTGGCTGTGCTTGAAGATGTTTATTCAAAAACAATAAAGACGAATTAAGGTTGAGCAGCCGACATCAGGATTCAGCCGGACTGGACCAACAGACGGGTTCATTGGAAAGGAATAACCATTAAGGGGCATCCGCTGCCAAGCCCGGGAACAGTTTAAATATACTTCAATAGAAAGTTTAGGCTAGCACTTTAATTAGCTTGTGTTAAAAGCCTCGTCGCCATAGAACCTCAAAGCCCTTTTCCGGAGTTTTGTTATTTTGGAAAGTTGAAAACTCACCCACGAATTAAAAGCGAATATTATGCTACATTGGGTTCAGGGTTCAAGCAAGGGTCGACAATACTTTTCTCCTGGCATTTGACTCTTTATTAAATTGAGTGATCCCAGACAGCGGTCAGCTTCAGGAGCACCGAATTTTCATTGAAGCCGCAAACAATTTTCTGGGGAATCCCTGGCTGAACCAAGGAAGCCGCACTTTATGGGCAAAATTAAAAAACTTAGGTTGTCCGCACATTTTTCGCCTCGCTGGCTAAAATGTTAATGCTGTATAATTAAGGGATGTGTGGCTGACGCCCAGCTCCTCTGGCTGTCGTCCTTAGTCGCATTTCGCACATCAACATGACAAAGGCAGCCCCGACTGCCAGGACAACGCAGCCCTTTTACTTACAGCTTGATGTTCAGACATTTCTGTGCACATTTTTGATGAAGAAATTTTGCAACTTCAAGTTGGGCCCACCACACGTTAAGGGCATCCATAGCCCCAAATGGTGCGGAAATGGCTTTGGCAATTGTTTGCAGTCTGCAGCAAAGTCTGCAGTTTCTTTTGGTCAAGAAAAGTAGAGGAGGGCTTGAGGTTGAGGTTGAATTTGCATGGAAAATTACCGAGTCGTGAGAAGTACCATTTATAAAGTTTGAGTGAACCATCGGATGCAAGTTTCAACATATTCTTGACTGAACATTGCCACATTTGCCACAAGCTTTTCCCACAAATATTCCTTTTCCGACCGATCGTTATTATTGCAGCTACATCAGACGATAAAGGGAGACTCGTAGCTTTGCGATTGCGGGGGATTGGGCACAGAAACGGACCGGCACCCCTTCAGACTCGGCTGTTGGGGCATTACAATGAGGGAGTGTGCTGCACGCCCAAAAGCAGGCGAAGCGGTACGGAGATTCTCAGGCAATGCGGCCACAGTAATGGAACGTAATACCGCGGCACTCACCGATAGGCGCCGCCCATTAGTTTATTGATCACCAGGCCAATGTCGTGGAGTGTGTAAATGTAGCCCTTGGGAATGTGCGGCCGCACATCGCGCAGAATGTAGCTGTGGGCGACAAAGGAAGCGGAGCGGACACACAGTCCAAGTTTACATAAGCCGAATGGCAGGCGTTTGGGCCAGTCTGTGAACCCTAATGCTCACCCCAGTGTGTTGGCCGGGCCGTGCTTTGTGTTGTAGAGCTCCTCGAGGCGCGGAATTGTTAAAAATTTCTTCATTGAAACGCCGTTCTCCAAAAGTAATTTGACAAAATCGATTCTGTCGTGTTCCAGAGCCTGCATCATGGCTTCATCCAGGGCGCCTGAGGACATGCACACCAAATTAAAATAAGAACGAAAAAAATATTGAAATTTAAACAAATGCTCAGAGGGAAACGGGAACGGGAACGAGAACGGGGACCCACCGTGGGGCCATTCCTGGCCGTAGACAAATATCTCGCTGCGTGCTATGTCCACCCGGTTCCATGTCAGTGCCAAACTCAATTGCTCTGGAGGACTGAGATGCTGCGACTTGAAGAGGGCCGTTAGAATGGTCTGATCCAGCTCCTGCGCCTCGCCCTCGGGCTTTTCCTGTATGCGAAAGACGGTAATCTGGCGGAGAAATTGAAAAAATATATCTACATAAAAACCGTAAGTATCTCTTAATGTACCCCACACCGCACATACTTAATATATTTGCCTATGTTTGGCCCCCCCATCCAGGGCAGGACAGACCAGTCAAGGACTTGGAACGCGGCGAGGGCACCTTGCTTATTCAAAAACCAATTAAAATCTTAATAACAGCTGCGGCGGAATTGACGAAATGCCAGCACTTCGGTCTAGGAATGCTCCCAAGAGACTGTCTGCTCGGTGCTCGGTGCTCGGTTCGCGGTTCGCGGTGATTCAAAATTCATTACACGTTCAATTGAATTCCGTAGCCTAATTATCTCAGCGGGGCTACGGCTACGGCTACGGCTACGGCTACAGCCACGAGCATTAATTAAAATTTCAAATCGGCTCGCGTAAAAGTCTCGAGTGATTGAAAAGTTACCCCCACACGCCAGTCAGTTTGAATCTCTTCCAGTAAGCCAAGTTTAGCAAAGATTTTTCGGGTTACGCGATTTTAATGAATGTCTCCTTTCTATTAATAGTTCGCCTGAGACCTACTGAATCACCCGAAGCACCGCATCCCAATTTGATATTCCCATCAAGGAAGGAACATGTACTATAGTACTATATATATATACGCATATGGCTGACAAGGGAGCATTCGCTCAGCTCAGCTTACCAGATTCTTATTGCGCGTGCACTGCAGCAGCTCCTGGTAGAGTTTCTCCGCCTGGTCCAGGCCCACCTCGAAGGTTTTCTGTATGGTTCCAATTAGATAGTCCCTCATGGACTCCAGCACAGGCTGCTCCTCTCCGTCCGACGCATATCTGCATATAAATATTGTTGTAACATTGTCAGGCGCCCAATTATTCCGACTAATTAAACAACAAAATTAAATGTGGCCCACAAAAAGGTCCGCCACAACATAAGGCGAACCAACCCCAGCAGCAGAAGGGAGCGACTGGGTGGGAGGTGGATAAATTTAAATAATTTCCCAAATGTCGCGTGCTTGACAATGAAAGGCAACCGAACCGGTACCAACAACAAGGCGAGTATCAGCCAGCAACAGCAACAGCAGCCAGGAGCCAGGAGCAGGAACAGGAGCAGACGCATGCCGACATGTCCTTAATTAAAATTACACAAACTGCGGTCGGTCTCGCATCCAGTTCCCTGATACGAAGATAACGAAGATACCGAAGATACGAGGATATGCTTCAAGTCCTGCAAAGTACCCGAGCGGCCATCCATCTTAGAGCTAAGCACCACCTTAAATTAAAGCCCACGCGCTCGCATTTGACTCACTTGTGGACGAAGGCGAGCAGGTCGGCGGCACGCCCGGAACCATCGCACACGACCACGGGCACCGGCGGCGAGTCCGTCACGTACTCGAGCACCGCACGTATGGTGTTGGTACCGCCTTCGATCACCAGACAAACGACGGGCGTACTGGAATGTGTGACTGCAGCGAGAAGGGGAAAATATAGAGAAACAGGCATGAGAATCTTACGAGTGGCATGCAAGAAAGGCCCAGAACAACAGGTCCCTGACCCCCGACTGGCCTCTAGTGCAAGACTAATGAATTATTCGTGATGGCAACAATCGCAATGACAGCTCGGCATAGGCAAAGTGCCCTTCGCCATTGCCAGGCAACTCGGGAATAAGGTGCGTCAATCTGTGAACTATGGGGCGACTATTGCCATCGTGCCCGGCTTTGACCCCCAGACCCCCACTCACATGGATGCAGCTTCAGGTTCGATATGAATTTCTCCAGCTTCCGCCGCAAAATCAATTCAGCCCCGTACTTCGCCTGGGTTCCATTGTCGACTAGCAGGAAGTAGGCGTGCCGATTGTTTAGCACGGCCAATTTCGATCTGGAAAAGAGAGGTTGCGACGGTTACAATTGCTCCCCTGATTGAGCCCTATCAAATATGCATTGAAAGGGCGACATCTGGGGCCAGGCTGCGGCTCACACTCACCTGGGCGAACTAATGCTGTGGCAGGGCACCTCCCGGTTGTGCCCCAGCAGCTCATGATTGCGCTCGACTATGCCCCAGGGGGCAATGCCGATGCTGACCACACGCCCGGTCCGCTGCTGACCCTCCAGGAGCAGGGCGTCGCCCACTTGCTTGGTGACCCCTGCGTGACAGTGGGAGGAAACAACAATGGAAACGTTGAGCATTGAGCAATCTGGTAAATGAGTTCTTCTGCCTCCCAAAAGGAGAAGGTGCCTTGTCGCTTTTTTATTTCTTAGTTAGGGGGTGTCTGAAATTTAATAACAACTCGATCCCAAAAGCCATACGACAGCCGCGCTAAAGACAACGAAACAAAAAGTATCTTCCTTTGGATACCGACTACGGAGCACGCTGTAAAAACGTACACCGACTCTGGGTATTTCCGGACCGTCTCAGAGTCTGCCCGGACAGTCCTTCCGATACTGGGTGTCGGCGACGGCACCAGTTGGAAGTGTGCACTCAATCACTGGCTGCGTGATTTCCGCTCGAGTTTTCATTTATTTAATTTTCGACTGGGGACGCCCTTCCGCGTCCCGTTCGCGTCCCATTCGCCTCCCGTTCGCATCCCATCCGCGTTTGCCGCATTCTCTTTAAGTTTCCTGCTATCGTTCGTTGTTTACTTTTGCTCACTTTTCTCCGGACTGGACTGGTGTTTGCCTTGGGTCCCGACTGGGCCTGCTGGCGTAAGTAATCGCCGGGCCGGCCGTAAAAGCCCGGCAGTGGGGTGTCCCTTCGCTTCCCTTCCCTTCAAAAAAGTTCAACTAATGAAACGCATGCTTACCGGTGTTGGTGCCGCCGGTGAATATCCATGCTCCCGTGGTCTTGGCCGCCTTCAGTAGTCCTTTGCGTATCTCCTGTGAATCGGCGGAAGGTTGTCGTTGTCAAAGCCAGGCCATTCAATTAGCGTGTGAGAGACGCGGCGACACACTTCCAGAGGCAAAGTGCCAAAGTGCAAAAGTTTTCGTTGCTCACCTTTTTTAGCTTCGCCTGCAAATCAAAGTTGGCCTTGCCGCCTTGAACGGTGATCAGAAGTTTCGGCAGTTCCAGGTTCCATTCCTTCGTGAATAGCTGCACCAGCAGCTCTGGGCGCGTGTCGAAGGACAAACGAACGTACTGAGGGCGACGTGTGTTGGACAGAACAGAGCAAAAGTTATTGGGGACCGCACTAAAGGAAATCGCCTCGAAATTGAGCAAAACCCACCTGAGCCTTTGTGGGATGGGCACCGCCCTGGAACTCAATGGTGCCATAGGCGTCTGTGGGCTGTGGTCGGGTGTGCTTCGTCGGCAGCCAGAGGTCCCCCGGCGAGCCGCTCTCGATGCCCTGTATGGTCTGGTGCGTGACTTGGGCCTGACCGCAGCAGCACCTGCAAGAGCGAGGGCAGTGAATGAAGACGGATGAGGAATTCAGTGGATTCAGTGGATTCAGCCAAAATGCATGATCGAAGGAGCAATAAGGAAACAGCAGTCATGACTTAACAGACATTCCATGGGTAAATGGCTTGGATCGAATCAAATGCAACAATCGGGGCAATCATCACGTGTACCACGAGGCCCAGCGAAAATGGCTCTGGAGATTTGTGGGGTCTGTTAGGCCACTGAGTAAATATTTGGCAACACCAGCAGTCAAAGTCATGTAAAGTCAGGGCCATAAACCCCCATCGCGAAGCCGTTCAGTTCAGCTATCTACGAAACTGAAAACTTTCACCAGCCTGTCAGTCAGTTTACGGCGCAGCTATCTCCACTGCAGGGTCTTGCCTCTGCCTCTGCCTCAGCCTCTGCCTCCGTCTGTCATAATAAACAATAAATGCTAGCGGACCAAAATGAAACTAAATACACAATCGCTAGAAACTGGGGCAGTAGCTGCTTTTGAGCAGAGAACGCCTTTAGATACTGGCGAAACTGGGTCAACTGGTGCCGTCTTGGCTTGGACTTGGACTTCTTTGCCTTTGGCTCCGCATCCGATGCACTTTGGCTCGTCTGCTTCCGCGTTCTGGATGGGGGAAATTAACGAAATTAGTTGCACTTACTTTGTATCGTCCTTTGGGCATGGTATGAACTTGATGCACTCGCGCTTCTGAAAGTTTGTCTCGATCCAACTGCGTGGCTGGTGCTAAATGGCGCGCGCGATAAAGTCAAGAAGAGAACAAGGGTTAAGCCGGTTAATAACTACATCTCGGGCCCTCAATGGTGTTAATTGCTTCCGTGTGTTACATTTTTATACACTGAATATACAGCTAGAGGAGTAAATGGAAATAAAAACATAAATCTAGGGAAGGAGCTCCATCCCAGCTCAACGCACGAGCTTTAGAGGACTACAGTGAGTGCTTGAGAAACGCATTTTGTAAATGTCGAGTCCTCGCAGTGATGACAGTGATGACAGTGATGGGTTGAAAGAAGTTCGGGAAACCATATCAAAACAAAAACCGATTCAAATACAAAAGGGTATACAAATAGATTTCCAGAGTTAATCTTAAATTTGACATCTCTCATCGAACACAAACAACATTTATAGGTATATAGGTAGTAATTAAAGGTTAGAGTTCTAAACGCAAAGGTTAAGAAAAGAACAATTGGTTAATTTACGAAAAACGAATGTGGGAAACAAGGAAAGAAATGCGTTAATACTTTTTGCAATCAAATATATTTACAATGTTTTGTGGGAAGAATGATGTATGTACAATACTGCAAGCGTCTGTAGGTTTTCATTTTTCATTTGCTATTAATTTAGACCATTTCGGACTTGAATGGAGATTGTCGTCCGCTTCTGATTGAGCTGCATTCAAACATACTGTGAAACGCTTGACCCCGCCCCCGCAAGCGGCACGTTGCGTTCCCAGCAGACCGTCTGGTCTCTCTGAGGGGCAGAGAGGATTACCGGCGTACCGGCATACGCTTATGTAAGGTGACCAGGAAGTCACGTTGCTGTACCGATGGGGGTCCACCGAATGGAATCTACACAATTTATTCGAATACCGTATCCCACCTTTTCCAGTCGCAACTTTGACTGGAAAAGTTTCGAGCAACAGGGAAGCCGCACTGCACTCGAAGACAGCCGCTAATGCTCCGCACGGCACCCACGAGGGAGGGTCGCATGTTACTAATTCGGTTCATCGACTGGATCCGATTTCCAAGTTTCCAAGTGTATTCCTACCTCTTTGGGGTGTTCGCTGGCGGCGTGGGCCTTCAGCAGATCGCGCACGTTGAGAATCAGGACCTTGGACAGTGTCGATGAGACCGAGGAGCGCTTTCGCATCCGCCGCCGCTTGCGGATTCCACGGGGCGTAGCTACGGGAGTGTCCAGGGGCGTGTTCGCTGCCAAATGGGCCCCAGTCTCGGCGGCAATAAAAGCGGAGGTGGAGACACGCACCGCAGTGGCGGCGGAAGCGGGGCCGGGCGTGTTGCTGTACCGACGGACGGTGGAGAAGTCTTTGGAGATGCGCCGCAGGTATTTGTGCGGCGCCAGCGGCGAGTCGACCACAACCATATTGGCTCCTTCAATGCTGACTATTTTCCGCTAATTGTATTTCCTTTTAATTGTATTATCCACACGTCAGGGTCCACTGTTAATCCGTTTGGCATTTCCATGTGCCACCGAATCAGAATCTGGCGTGCTATCGGCGCGACAGGCCAATCCCAACTGGCACGCAGATGATGCTGGCGAGCTTGCAGCTGCGGCTGCGGCTTTTTACTGGGAGGGGAGGAACGCAATCTCTGCACTATCGCAGCGGATGTAAGGTGTAGGAGTGTAGGTGGGACCCGACTGCTCTCCAATTAGATATGACGAGCTCTAGCCGACAAAAGACTTGTCGCTTTGGCGACACGTTCTGCTCTACTGTCCGGACGATGAAAACTTCGCATCGATTTTCCGGATGGCCCCCAAAAGTATGAAATGGGTTTCGAGCGGAGCATTTGATTTGGTTCATTTGAATTTTCCGACAGGGTGCCATCGTACACTCTGCTGTAGGCAGTGAAGCATCTGGTAAGCAGACAATACAATACACAATTTGGGACTAGTTTCATCCGCGTCGGTTTAATTGGAATTAATCAAGGTAGACAGACTCGATTGACGCGCTGATGACCATGCCGAAGGGTACGCAAGTGTCTGTTGGGGTCGTGGCCGAGAATCTGGGAGAAAACGGTTGGCGTAGGCTTAGGCGTAGTTGGCGTGCCAACTTGTCCTTTGGCCAAATTCGGCTGGCCTCATTCTTAGCTGCAGTCTGGAGTGCATCCAAGACCATTCCATCTCCCATCACCTCCTCTGTTATGCAATTGCAAATTTGAATTATTTATGCAATTAATTGCCTGGGACGTTTTGTTGGCTTCATCCTCAGATTGGGGCGTGCCAAAATGATTGATGGGCCAGGGCACCGTCAGGATGCTTAGTCGGCAGCATCGATTACAGCGAGATGTCACGAACGAGCGGAGAATTAAGTTGCTTTTGCCGATAAAATGAGGTTAATTAATTAGCTGCAGAGCCCGCCGTTCTGGGATCGGCTCCGCTCACCGTTGGGTTGGACAGGTTGCGCGTACAATAAAGGTTAGGTGCACTTTAATTAATAGGCAGGAACAAATGCAAACAAACTAAACGTGGAGTACATAGTATGTATGTAGCTAACGACAACGATTGTGGGGGAACGAACAGCGAAACAAGTACGTAAATGATATATGTACAAATTAAATGTTGATTGCTTACCCTGGGCACAGTTATATTTATCAGACCCCAACAGATTTTTTTCAGTCCCCATGGTATCTTTGGGTTTGGGTGTTTTAATTATTGTGTTGGTTTTCAGTTTACATTGTTCAATGGTCGAATAGTTTTGACGTGTTGCAACACGTTGCAGATAGTTTTTGTTGGTGTTGCAATGGTGGATGTTGATTGTCAGGTGGTGATTAGTCGTTGTAGTCGTTGGATTTATATTGATGTGTCAATATTCGCACATATCAGTTTATCATTTCGACAATTTCGAATTCGAATTCGAATTACGAACACCCACGCACACGAACACGCACACACACATACAGAAACGGTGCATTTTAGTGTTGGTCAACGACAAATCGTGTTTGACAGATCGGGTGTTGTGTGTGTGTGTGTGTGTGTGGGCGTATGTGTGGGGTTGTGTGGGAGAGGAGTGGAGTGTGAAAACACAAAAGAGATTAATTAACAGATCGCAGCACAATAATTCAAATTAGCAATGAAGAGTTTTAAAAATCGAACGGAAGGAGAAAGAAGTTTGGGTATTTCAAGGACCAAAACAGAGCACACATTTTGTATTGGTGTTTGTGTGGGGTGTTGTGTTGTGAAACGGTGTGCGAGTGTGAGTCGTTGTGTCAGTGTTGTGAAAAGCAAAGTTGAAAGTAGAAGAGAAATATTATTGTAAAATTAGTCTTGGGATATGAAAAGACTGATTTGTCTTCTCATTGGGTTTTCGGGGGCGGGTTTCTATTGACCTGCTGCCAGACCGCTTTGTTGTTTTTTCGTTCTTTCTTCAATGTAAATTACGACTTTTGATATTTTCAATAATTCTACCTCGAAAGATAATTACAATAGAAAAGTTTGGACCGCGTACCTGGAAATACTCACAGAAGTACGCACACACACACTTTCGTTGAGTGGAAGCCAACCCAAATAAACTTTTTTCCGCCCAAAAAGAGCCAACGGACGACGGCTACAAATGGTGCCCAATACACTAAGGATATTTTGTTTTCCTGCCGCAAAGCCATTGAAGCCATTGGGCTCACTAGAGCCATACAAACCATACATATCCATGCATACACATACATATGTACATACATATATGTTAAAGTATATGCTCGTACGTACATGTACATTCTCTCCAAAAATTGTTTTATGCAGCGACTATTAAACTAAAAGCTTTTTCTTCCTGTGCACCCAAGAGCAAAACAACTTTTGTGTGGGAATAAAACACAGTTCAGTGGATATGGGAGGAAAATTTGTGACAAATTTCAATTTAATTAAGCAGGCAGTCCACATGCATACATACATATACTGAGCTACGGAACTGGCTAACTGGCATTGGCGCGAGCCAGTGATGCAGATATTTTAATGGGAATAATGTTGAAGTAAATATTGGCCTGTATGAAGTTGCCAATTAATTAACTTCTGTTTCGCACCTCAGTGGAATGTTGAAATGTTCAAATGCCTCGGGGCTAACAAACAAAAACAGAATGCTGCGAAAGCTCTAGAAACACGATAGCCACAGCCTGGCTAGAGGTGCATTTTGTGGTTTCCTGTGGCACAGGCACAGGCACAGGCACTGGACATAGCAAGCGCATCAGAGTCTCGTCTTCCGTCTCTTGGGTAAGGCAAGGGGGAGGGGGTTGGGGTCTGGACCACAATCAAAACAGCACGACCAGAGCTCTTCCGGAGCTGTGCCAACTTCTGCTGGCTCCCTTATGAATTTCCAAAGTGGAAAATTGGTAGTGAAATTAGTAGTGCTTCCATGACACCGTTGGGGATGCGAGGCGGCAGTCTCGGAGTCCCGTTTGCATGGTTGGCTTCCAATAAGAGTGCGGAATTGACTTTTGCCGGAGTTTTCACAATATTTGCGTGAAACCCATACATAAGAGCAACTTGAACTGAACGAGTCCCCGGTGGAAGAGAACGAGGAGAGAGAGTGGGAGCGACTCGCTCACGCTTCACATCACAACGACAGCTGCCGATTAACACAAGGCGACAGTTGTCAGAGCACGTCAGAGCACGTCCGATATACGGCCCATACGACATACATATGTATGTACATGCATACATGCGATACATACAAATGTACAATACGAACACAAAACGAATACCGGTTAGATAATGAGCAGTAAATTACTCATTGACTGATCCACATACACATCTACTCGTACTTACAAACACCCAGTTGGTCTGGAAGAACATGGCCAGCCTAGCCGCTCGGCGGAGGCGAATCTGCACAGTGATGGCCTCAAGCTCGGATGGTACGCATGCAACACTTGAGCGTATCTAGCATGCGCGATTGCGATTACGAACACGATTACGGGCTGTGCGATGCGCTTTCGGAGCTGACAGTTCCCGCATGATTCAGTGCGGTGTCGCGTCGAGAACTGCGGGCGGAGTTTTCGTTCCCCCGCGCGGTCGGGTCGAGCTGCGTCAATTAGAGGCTCAAATGTAGCGCCAATACGATCGAATGTGAGTGAGCGCATAGAAAAATTAACAAAACCGAGCAGTGGCGCTGGTGTCGGGAATGCCGACTTTTAGATACCGCCGCTATTCAGATGCATTTCTTTGTAATCTGGATTTATTTTTGTTTCCATAACAATTATTCGATCCCAATGTTTTTTTGTGGACATTTTAAAAGGTTATAGCAGTGGAAATGGGAAACTTGATCTGCGTGGCCATCACGAAGTCAACAATTACGCAAGCCGCGTATACCCTTCTCCCAAGCGAGTACTGGGCACACGTACAGACATAACCAGATAAGAATGAATAGGAGTGGGGAGAGAAGAGAGAGGAGAGAGCGCATCTACTCAGTTCTCTTCTTTTTCTGCTCTAATGTCTAATAACATTCAGTCGTACGTTTCATTGATAGTAAATGATAGTAAACAAAATATAGGATGGTTTATTCGATACTTAGCGGCCACTTCATTGTGCGCTCAAACTCAAACTTTTTTCAAAGAACTGATTGCGCGGGAACACCCGACATAAACAGCTGTTGGCCAAAACTTGGAACTGAGAGCTCCTCGAAAGTTCACTGTAAATTTATGTATGGGCATTTCCGCGGAAGGGTCAACCGAGGCTAAAAAATTAAAAGTCAATAAAAACACATTCCCATATACTTTTGTCCCGATATTATTTTCTAAATATATGGAAACTCAGCCAATTTAACCAATTACCATAGTTACCATATAATTTCATCAACTTTGATCTAAAAGCCCATTAAAATAAGCAAAAGTTCACTTTATCGGTTTTTTCGTATTTTTATGGTCATGTTTTCTGTTACTTTTTTTTCCTATAAGAAAGATGATTCTTGCTAAGAGGTTTTTCTCAAAGTCTCTCTAAAAGGCCAAAAAAGCTGTTCAAAAAAAAATTATGAATTGATGTAGAAGACGTGTGGAAAAATAGTACTTTCGCGACCGGTCCTAAATTTAATTTTAAAAAAAACAGCTATATCATTCCTCTGCTAAAATGAAATATTCGCTTTGGAATATTCCTTTCCATTTCTTAGATTTTTGCATTTTAGTAGATTAAGCCAAAGTCGACTTCTATTTCGCGTACGTTCGCGACCAAAACTAGAACTCGTCGAACCCCATATTTTGTACCAGACATAGAACTAACAAAATTCTATCGAATCCAAAAAAAAAACTTGGCAAAGGTTTTTGGGTTCTATCTTTTTTGTGCCTTAAAAGAGTACGAACGTACGTTCGCGACCCTGGGAAATGCCCAATACAGTGGTGGAAAAAATAATAGAAACGACATATTTTTTTCGGTGGGGCTTTTGAAAAATACAAAACAAAAATATGTCGATTCTATTATTTTTTCCACCACTGTACATAGTATACTTTTATTATTGCATAGGCAATATGATTACCTTATGAAAATATAGCTCGTAGTCTAAAATTGGCATGCATTCATACTGTATACGTACATACATAAATATAAAAAAAAATGCACACAATTATTATTTTTGATTATTATTATTATATTTAATTTCTCAAAAATAATTACTATGGCTTAAGTTTCATTACAGGTTGATATATATGTATGTGTGTACATTGTACATGCATACATTAATATGTAACTCAAAATCATAATTATCACCGAAGAATATTCTTCTTAAATTATTCCTAATATGGGCATTTCCGTGGAAAAGTCAACCGAGGCCAACAAATTAAAACTCAATAAAAAAACACTTCCATATCCTTTTGTCCTGATATTATTTTATTAAGTATATGGAAAATCTGCTAATTTTACCAATTGACATACATATAATTTCATTAGCTTTGAGCAGAAAAACTTTTAAAATTAGCAAAAGTTCACATATTTTGTATTTTGTATTGTCTATCGCAACTACATATTATGAAAGCCAAAACTCGTTGAACCCCATCTTTTGCACTAAACACAGAGCCAACAAAATGCTATCGAAACTATCTTTTTGTAGATCAAAATCGTACGAATGTTCGGGACCCGCGGAAATGCTCATTTGCGAAAAATTTCAAAATGATGAATTTGCATCCTCTATGCAAATTATGTACTCATTTTATACATACATATATCAAGATTTTACATTTTACATTTTTGTCTTGCTAGGATTTTGGATACGGAGAGACTGTGTACTAGTTTCACAATTAATTGACGATCCGAAATTCTGTTCCAAGGTCAATTTACATGAAAATAGCTCTCATGTAGGCAACTTCAATATTTTCAAAAACTATTATGTGATAGAACAATGCGTTCTGTTCTTTGTTATACATTTGTGCGGCAAGGCGGGAAATGTCAAGGAGTTTCAGGAAAATCGCTAACAAAAACCGTTTGAAAAATAAAAAAAAATATCTCTGATGTGTGGGTTTTCACACAGGAGATAGGAAGGCTTTGAATTTACGAATTTTCTATAAGTACGAACGTATAACATTAAAGTAGCACCTTTAGGGGACTAGAAATCGGACAGTAGTTTTCTCTACAACTAAACTATGGAAAACTAAGGAGTACAAAGATGGTAGATAGTCACAGAGCAGAGAGTATTTAACTTTTCCACAACAAAGCAGTTTGGCAGTCTGTCTAATAGCAGAGATATACGTAGGTATCAGAGGGCAAAGAGCAGAGAAAGATTGTCAGAATGGAAATCAAGCTGTGAGGAAATCAGTTCAAATTATAGAGGTATAGAATGAGCATCTGGAGAGGACAGAAATCAGAGGTGAAGCCGATTCGGCTTTGGAGGGATTGGATGGCCATTGGTTCGATTTGCTTACCGGTTTCGCTTTGGGCTTCTGCTTGGCCAAACGTTTCTGTTTCAACATCGTCCACAGCGGACGCACAGACACGCACACATACACGGGACAGACCAGACAGGGAGACGGGGCAGAGGCCCAGCTTGGAGTGGCAACCGGCAACCGGCAACGAGCAGCGTGCAACTCGCAACTCGCAACGGGCAATGGGCAACGGGCGGAGAGCTTGAGCTGCCAGTGGACGCACAGGATCCGCTTCAATCGATTCAAGTCTTGTTCGTTACTGACGGCAAGTGCAACACGCGGGCTGCTGGGAGTAAGAAAAATGATTATGAATTATAAATTATTTATTGTTTTCTTGGCTTGGCTTTGACGTGCAGGCATGCAGAAGGAAATTCGTGCTGGATAGAAGGGGATCCGGTGTCTGGTTTCAGGCGTCGGGTGTCAAGTCTCATGCAGTGGGTCGTGGGCGTCGGTTCGTCGGTTCGTCGGTTCGTCGGTCGTGGTTCGGTTTATACGAAGAAGAATATATGTACATATGTATGTATGTATGTATGTACGTTGTACATGCCATTTGAAACAATTTTGTAAGTATTATAGCTCGCTTTTGTGCGTCGCAAAGTGCAAACATCAAGTACGAAGTACAAACAAATGGAAACGAAACACACATACAATTCAGCACAGAAAATACATAAAAATAAATAAGACACACGAACTCCCATTCACCTTGCACCCAATTATGAGGCACTCCATGGATGCCACCGAACGAAAAGGGTTCTTTTAATGCATGCTAATTGTGTTTACATAGGAGAGCAGGGTGCAAACAAAGATGCTCAGGCTCAGGCTCAGGCTCTCAGGTTCAGGTTCTCAGGACACAGGGCCCAAGTAGAGTACTCACCTTCACGGGCTTCTTTACGGACACGGTGCGGGAATATTGATGGTAGACCTGCACATGGTTCGAGGTGAATTTACCCAACATCTGTATCGACTGGCCGAGATGCCAGGGACGGACAGCAGGGATGGATGGACGGCAGGGACCAGCTGGCTCTGAAAAGAGATGAATGAGTTATTATTACTTGGACGAGATACATACACTACTGGCCAAAATAAGACGTACATAGGTATCGTGCTAGTTTGATATTATATATCTTGACTGTTTTTCAATCTATGGCTGCCAATGTTACAGTCTTGCCAAACATTTAAATCAAAAATTAGAGTAGGGAACCTTCTTTATTCCATTCTAAGCTTAAATTTGTGTTGGATAGTCATTTTCGGTCGGGTCAAAATAATAAGTACACTGGTGCTATTTACAAATTTTAAAGGATTCAATCAGGATCTGGTCAAAGGTTTGTTGGTTTTTATTGCATATGCATATTTAAGTACATGAGAGTTTAAAAACTGCTTTAGAGAGGCCGAAAAAAGCATTTCAATGCTGAAGAAGAGAAGGTTGCCAAGAATCTTCAAAAAGAAGGGAAAATTCTTCGGAAAAGTGCGAAAATTCTTGGAAGATTGGCATGTTTTGTTCAGATTTCCTCATAATCAAGGGTGCTTACTGAAAATCGAGGACGGAAGAAAAAAACTTCACAAACAACGGACACCCGCATCAACAGTCTTGCATAAAAGGATCTGTTCATGTCTTCCAAGGCCATTGGACTTCAATATACAGACTTACCAGGACGTATAGCCCGATAAGTTCCCTTCCTCCGAGGAACAAATTTTAAGATGATGCAAAAATGTTCCGAAAATTATTTGCCAGGGTCTGGGCAAAGACAATATAAATATAAATAGACAATACATATTGTCTTTGGTCTGGGCCAGATGGGTCTTAAAAGTGGAATAATATGATATGAAGCGACTAAAAAAAAAAACGTTTTGGTAATGACTTCAGAATATATGTAAAGTCTACCCAAAGACAAAGAATTCGAAGTCCGGTACACAGAAAACAATTTTAAGCACGGAGTCTGGTGTATAGTGGTCTGGGACTGTTTTTATTGGCATGGCGTTAGGCCGATACATCGCATGACCCAATTCCCAACCATAAGCTGCTGAAATCAATTCCGTGAGATGGGTCTTTCAACAGGATAACGACCCAAAGGACACCTCAAAACTTGTCATGGCTTGGTTTAGCGAGAACATTGTAAAGGTTATGAGTGGGCCAAGTCAGTCCCCTGGCTCAAACCGAATTGAAAACCCATGGGTAGACTTAAAACGGCGAATTGGTACAAATACGATTAAAAAAATTTCGATTGTCAAACTTCGAGATGGCTTTCGGTGACTATCCCGTCGAATACAACCCCAAGGTCCATGGGCCCTACGACCCAGCCCGCTTCTATGGCAAAGCTGATGTCCCATTCGGACAGGTGAAATTGGGCGAGTTGGGCTCATGGTTCGGTCGCCGCAACAAGACCCCCAACGCCATGATGGGTGCCGTCAGCCGTGCCTGGTGGCGCTGGCAGCATAAGTACGTTTTCCCCAAGCGTGCTGGCATCGCACCCTTCTTCCAGCTGACCGTGGCCAGCATGACGTTCTTCTATATGATCAACTACACCAAATTGAAGCACCACAGGAACTACAAGTACCACTAAACCCTGGAGGACTTCGGTTCCTGCTGCGATGGTGTTCACTTTATTTGTTTTACAACCTTCAAACATTGCGATTCACGTTCGATAGAGTGCGGGAGGTGGGCTGACACTATATAATACTAGTACATTTGACTTTTGTGTTTTCAAAACGGCTTAAGTGAATAAAACGGCGGCGAATAACAGTGTTGCACCACAAAAAAAAAAAAAAAAAAAAAAGAGCTCAACATTCAATGGAATTCTTAGAAAAAAACGTGGTATGAGACTTCAGTGGCGACTTGCCGCAAACTTATGGCTAGAATGCCAGAAGGAATCGCCAAAGTCATGCAAAAAAGGAGTGGCTATACCGTATACTAGCGTACGATTACTACAAATAAGAAAATAAATAGCACATTTTGAGATGCTTTGAGTTTTTGGCTTTGTAGAATTGGTGTGCTTATTATTTTGACCACCCCTTGTTTATGTTTTTTAGGTTCAGGTTTAATCGATCACAATCTATATATCTGAAGTTCACTAAAAGTGAATTTAATTTTTCTTTATCTTTCTTAAAAACGTTTTACGAGCTCATAAGCGAGTATTTATTCTTTTGGCCAGTAGTGTATATGACGAGTAAGTAGTGGGAAAATCATGCGCTGCAACGCCTGCTGCGTGGAGCCAGGGCGACCTTTCCATTGGAATGGCCGCAGATAGCGTGTGAGCGTGTGGGCGTGTGAGTGTGTGACATATGAGGAGTCTCTTGGCCGTCTCAAGTGACAAGCTCAGCCCGAGCGGCTGCGGGTCCCGAGTGCCAAGCTTCTTCATTACAGTAATGCGAGCTGCGCTGCTGGCCCGAAGCAGGAGCCCAAGTCCTGGCCGGGCCAAGGCAGAAATGGAAAGAAAGTGAAAGAAAGTAAGCGCAGCTACAGGGAAAGTTATGCCAAGAATTCCGGCTAAGCATGAATCAAGTGCCAAGCGGGTAGGCGGGTAGGCGGGCAGTCGGGCAGGCCACGAGCCACGAGTCATGAAACAGAACGAAGCCCCGCGAGGGTGAAACAAAAAGCAACGGAAGTCAAAGACTGCGGCCGTCTTAATTTGCGGAATTCAAGACATTCGCTTTCATTCGAGATTATACGCGAGCATTATAATCCGCCGGCCGAGATGGAGTGCAGATGGAGTGCAGATGGGGCCTATATACTGCTCTGCGCCCCACTTGAACTTCAATGGCACACACATAACATATTTACTCAATAGGACTATTAAATACGATGTTGAATGCAGAAGAACTGGTCTCAAACGAAGCCATTGGATTACAACCACTGTAGAATTCGTTCCCTTGTACGTTATGGTTTTCCTTGACCCATTTTACTAATTCAGCAATTTGACGTAGAAAATCTGAACTCCAATCCAAATGCACGTGGCAGGAGTGGGAGTGTGTGCAGCAGGTCTCAGACGAAAAAAGAACCAGGCAAAATCGATACCGTAATACGATTTTCAGCCACATGTGATTGAGCTCTGCGCATCCACAAAGGCACAAAATTGAGACAATGCGCCCGATATGCAGGAGCAGGAGACACTGTGGTGCAGAGTAGTCCCTCCCGGGGGACCTGGCCATCCGGCTGTCTGGCTTCTCCTCTCTAATGATCAGGCTCTTAATTGGACTTTAATAGGCAATTGCCTTCCTGGTGGGGTGCCAGGGAGTGTCGACAGTGCCCTGTGGGGCCCCAACACTATTAAACGCGAATTAAAGGCCGCAAACTTCGAAAGCCGTACCACTGAGTGCACGGATCCAAGCAGTTTCCAGCGGTTTTCACCCGTAATTTTCCTCGTGCCACACCAGCCTCAGAGCTCGAAGGTAAGAGGCCCTTCCCGCTGCTTGACGACTGCTCTTGAGTGCGACAATCAGTCTGGCGAGTCCAACGCTAACAATCCCGGATCCTTGAAGCAGAGGAGCAGAGTGTGAAATGTATACGCCGGCCCGCATTTGCGTCACTTTTTAAAGAGCTTCTCCCACTTTGTCACAGATGAGGTCGGAGGCGGAGGCCCAAGGATGGGCTCAGTGGGGAGTGGGGATGGGCAGGCAAGCCGGCTCCTTTGCGCCATGTGTCGACACGTGCACAGTGAGGCATTGCTTCTACCTGGACTACAGTTTGGAAATACATCCTTTTGTTATATTGTTATATGTTATATGCTCATATACTTTTTTTGCGTTTGAGGTACGAGTATGAAAGCAAGTTTTTAATCTCCTTACATTATAAGACCTTCCCGAGGTCCTTCCAGCACGTGCGCCATAAATTATGATATCCTGATTAGCTCTAAGCAATCCTTAATTTAGGGCTAACTTTGCACAGACTTTTGCGGCTTGTGAACGAACGGGTACTCGTACTTATTACTTATTAGTAGAATTACTTACTTATTAGAGAATTTGCTTGCCTCTGGCGGCACTGGAGCCTGGACACTGTCGCTCGCACCGCTGCGAGTGTCGTCAAGTGTCAAGTGTGCTCGGCTGTCCGGATGAATGAGTTTCTAATTGAGATGAGAGCGACGCAGGCTGTGTCCAGGCTGCTGCTTCCGATGAGGAATGATCCGACTCAATCGAGCACGGAGCACGGAGCACGGGGCATGCAGCTGCAGTCTGTCCACAAATGCTGTGTCTGTGTCTGCTTCTGCCAAAACCTTGATTATTGGCAAAAGCGAGCAGCGAACTGGGAACTGGGAAGTGGGGAAAGGATAATGCCAAGGACAAACTACAAAGACTGTTGGCCATTAAGGCGAACTGGGAGAGGGGCAGGGACGTTGCTCATACTATTCCCTGATGTTGTCGCTGCTGTCTGTGCAATCATTCAAGCGCCAGACAAATGCCCTGGTGCTTGTTTATTCCGACAACGTCCACTCTGACTCTGACCCACAAATACCATTCCCACACGACAAAGCGTTTTTTTCCCATTTCGCTGCCTCATCGGCCAGGGCTCCCACCCAAAAGCAACCCCAATACAATGGATGGAATGGCCGCCGCCTGAACTGTTGACTTGTTCGCCCACTGCAGATGCCTCTCCCGCCGTGCCCGAGTGCCTGCAGACCATACCAGTACGAGTGCAGAGATTCGGCAATAATCTCTGCAAAACATGCATCTCAATTGCGTTCATTCTGGATGCACGAGCGAAAAAGGGACAGCCGCCACGTTGAGGCTACTTGTGATGTCTCATACCTTCCACGGACAACTCGTACACAAATGCAATCATATTTAAAGGCTATGGAAACGTATAGTTCCCGGGGTTTCACTGATATTTGTGAGCGCCAGACACAATTTACAATTTAAGGAATTCAGAACTGAAAATACAAACTGAAATACATGTAGTAAGACATCAAGCCTTGATGTACTTGAGAATGCGATCCTCGATGTACGGCCTGAAATTTTCGACCAGACCGTGTGCTACGTGGACCTGTGCCTTGGATAAGGAGCAGATGGGGTTGCTGTCCTTGATCTTGTCCCCTATGGCCAGGGTCCAGTCGATCTCATGTGGATGGGCCTCGCCCTTGACGAAGCGCTCGAACAGCTCGGGCAGCCAGATGGCTCCATCACGGCAATAGGTGCACTGCTTGCACGTTTGCTTCTCGTAGAACTGGATGGAGCGAAGCATGACCTGAATGGGGTCGCTCCCTTTGGATACGACGATCAGGGCGCCACAGCCAAAACTGCTGCCGGCCGCCTCGAGGCCTTCGAAGTCCATCAGCACCTCCCCGGCCACCTTTTTGTTGATCAGAGGGGTGGAGAGGCCGCCGGGGAAGATGGTCAGCAGATTGTCCCAGCCGCCGCACACCCCTCCCGCATGCTTTTCGATGAGATCGCGCATCGGCATCGACATCTCCTCCTCGACGGTGCAGGGACAGTTCACCTGTCCGGATATGTTGAAGATCTTGGTGCCCGCGTTGTATGAGCGCCCCAGGCCGGCCCACCACTTGGGTCCCCGGCGCAGGATTGTGGGCAGTACTGCAATGGACTCCGCATTGATCACCACGCAGGGATGCGAGAAGTATCCCTTCTCGGTGAGAAAGGGCGGACGCTTGCGCGGCCTCCCGATCTCGCCCATCAGGCATTTGACCAGCGCCGTCTCCTCGCCGCAGAGGTAGCGATCTCCCCGCTGCACCAGGATGTCGAACTGGTTGCCCGTGTCGCAGGCGTTGGCGCCGAGCAGTCCGTGGCGGTAGGCCTCGGCCAAGGCGAACTGCAGATTGCACACCTCATTGTAGAAGCGGTTCCTCACATAGATGATGGTCCGATTGCAGCCCATGGCAAAGCCGGCCAGCAGGCAGCCCTCAATTATCTTGTGCGGCTCATGGCGAATGATCTCGCGGTCCTTGCACGTCCCAGGCTCGCCCTCGGCGCAGTTCATGACGAGGACCTTGTCCTGCTTGGATTCGACAGAGCGCAGGAAGTTCCACTTATTCCCGCAAAAGAAGCCACCGCCCCCACGCCCGCGAAGCCCGCTCTGGCACACCTGCTCCATTATCCAGTCGGGCCCCTTGCCCAGCAGGTCGGCGGTGCGATACCAGTCGCCCCGTTTGCAGGCGCCTTCGAGGCGCCAATCGTGGCGTCCGTATAGGTTCTGAAAGATGCGGTCGCAGTCGTCCAGCGGACCAAAGGTTGTCTTCGTATTCGTCAGGCAAGACTTTGGAGGATCGTTCTTGCCTGTGAGCCATGACCGTCGCCATTGCGTCAGACAGTGCTGTGGATTGAGCTTTATTATCTGCTTGAGCATGTTTTATATATAATACGAAAAGTCCTGCCTGGTTGACAAGCAAAACAAATGGAGGCTAAGTTACATATATTTGTGTGATGAAACAGTTCCAGTTTATTTAAGTTACTGAAAAATTGAAAGCATTGCCATAATTCCACCGAAATCCTTTCAAAAGCGACTAGCCCCGAACACAGGCGAACAGAGATACCATACGGAAAATTGGGGGACGAGACTCCAGGCAGCAACGAAAATGATGCCATAACAGCACCCGCAAATTTCCGGGCTGCTACCAAGCAGCGGGCACGGGCAGGCCTCCTTTCAGTTTATGCAACCATTCGACAGCAATTTGCCTTTAATAGAAGGCAACAAAAGGTGGATGAGCCAGATGAAGCGTCTGGATGTGAAATGCGCATACGGAAACGAGTCCTCCACTCACACTCACGCACAGCCACTGCCACTGCCACAGCCACATACATATATAATCTCATCCTCAGAGGGGATCAATTAGCACAAGATGTTGCGCACACATGGGATTATCAACTTCGGGAAGGTTTGGACCAGCTTCCTTTTATTTCGATTGTCCCCTCCAACCAGCCGGCTGTGCAGATTTCAGCACAACTTGCGCCGAATTGCAGCAGACAATAAGAATTCGGCTGTCAGTGCGGGTCAAGAATATATATGTTCATACGTATATGTATGTATGTATGTAGTAGAAGTCGGAGGATGTGCTGTTCGTATCGTATGGAAAAGACGCTCTTACTGGTTTCTTCCTGCTAGAGCAGCTTGGAGGACTGCATCTGGACGTGTTGTTTATTTAACGTTTCATGAGCGTTTTCTTGGCTTTCGTTGATTTCATTATTGTTGCTACGGCTGCCATGTGCTCCTTGCAGTCACATTCCTCTTCTCGCACCTTCCACAATAAAGAGCGGATCAAATATCGCTGCATACTTTCACGCGCGACCAATGCAAACATCCATCAGGCCCCCTCCCCGCCCCACTGAGATAGCCCTAATGGAGCGCGTTTCCAGTTCCAGTCCACAAACAATTGAACAGATAGAATCGCGCCTTTGGTATGTGCTTTGTTTGGCCCCCTTTTTGCGCTCCACGCGATATTGTGTACACTTTGACGTGCGGAGGGGGCTTTTCCAGATACGAAAAGTCCAGGTATGCGACCACAAACGCCATGGGCTACCTGACACTCTGACTCGAATAGACGTGTTCTCCGTCCCCGCCAAGAATCTGCTAATGTGCGTGTATCCATACATTCCTAATGGATCGGATGATAATCAAAGATTCCGTATCTATTTCAGTCATGGTACCATTTATTTTCCTTTGGGAAATTTCTGGTATTTCTTGTGGAAAAGATTTTCAATAATCAACTATCTTTATTGCCAGAGAAGTTTAGGGCTTATGCAAAGGTATCTGCGATGCCTGTACAGTGCACACTCGCTCCGCGGATGTGTGACCATCACTGCACTGTAATCTTTATTATTGCCGCACAGATGTCGACAATCCATTTTGCCAGCAAACGCTAAGAGCCTGTCAACGTTGTCAACTTGCTATGAGCTGCCACTTGCATTCGCCACACCTTTGAGGATGCCGCATGCCGCGTCTAAGGAGTCGATACGAGCACATTAAGTAGCCATCAACAGACGCCCCAAGGACGCTGGCATCGCTGCCATCGCTGCCGTTAAATAAGCTAATTTACATCGACACATGGAGCTCCTCCTGGTGGCAATTTGTAACTGTCGCCGACAAGCCAACAACTTCACAGCCGCGACTGGCAAACAAGCTGTCGCCATTGCCAGGAGCTGCAGCGCGAACTGAGGCGAAGAAGTGCCTTGGGGAGGACCCCCACTCGACCGCAGACGACTGTGGTTCGCCCTCAATCATTCCTCTGCAGCTGACTCTGATTATCTGCTGCACCCCTGGCCATTCGCTATTTCATTATCCAAGGCGAACATTGGATCTGAATGCACGGATTGCAGATGTCGCCTGCAGGCGATAGAGTGTCGCGTTAAAGCTGTGGCAACAACAGGTTACAATTAAAGGTAATACTCGCATCTAAAACAAGCAGTGTGCTACTTGTATGAGTGCCACAATCAAAACCGAAAGTATTTTCAACATGCAACCACGCCGTGTGCACCTCGGCCGAGCCTGGCAGGCCCCGACCGGACCGGACCGGACCGAACCGGACCGTACGGGACCATGGCCATTTGCATGACACAGGGCCAGCAGAGAACTGGCGGCATTAAGGCGAGTTAATCACGTGCCAGGAAAAGTCACGAAGTTGGGGCTGAATGACCCACGGACCTGCAGCTGCCACACAGACACACACACACACACACACTGTATATTGTAGTGTGCGTGGGTCTGCTATGTGAGAATCAGGGCAGTAAATGCAAGTAAATGTGTGATAATGCACACCAAACGAGCGGGAACATTGTGAGTCGCGGCAGGGGCCGCAGCTCTGCATACTACTGTAACACCATTTGTTCCTTCTGCTCATAATAATGATCCAGATTCGGCAACCTGCTAGCTATGGAAATTCTCTGTGATTCTGCATTCGATAACTTCATTCTGCATTTTCGCTTGCTTCTGGATGTTCCACTTTCACCACAAATCGAATATACCCAAAGACTCTTCGAGTGTCAAAAACAACCAAACTCACAAACTGAAGTTCTACAAGTTTTGGAGGTCGGAAAAACTAGTTTGGAGAACAACAAGTGAAACAAAAATAAAGCCAAGGGACAACGTAAAAACACACTAGCACACTTTTGTTCGCCCAATGGTTCCACACCTTTTAAGGTCGACCATTTATGAACTTTTTATGAGAGTATAATAAATAATACCTTTTTCCCTTTTTTAATCCAGGCAACTGAGTGCAATTTTTTATTCGCGATGGAATGGGTTTTTACGAATTCCGTAAATTCTGTGACTTTTGATCAGAGATGACGACGTAATTTAATGCGAAGAGCTCGTATAAACTGCAAACGGATTTTCATATTTGCTGAACGGCTCACAATAGGCAAAGGGAATCGACCCGAATCGACGAGCTGATCCCAAACCCCAAGTCGCCAATAGCCGGGCGGGGCGGTCGGAGGGTGTATGTGAATGCCATTCACAGGATTTGCATTTAACAGGGTCCGAACAAAGGCCACCCCACCCCACCTTTGCCCTGTGCCCCAAGACTCGTACTAATACTCGTACAAATGTACGTACATATGTACATATGTGTGCAAGCATTCGCCCCACTCGACTCCAGCCACTCAATACGTTTTCCGTTCCGTGCCGACGAAGGAGCAAACACAGAAACAGAGACAGGGACAGGGACAGAGACAGGGAGAGTGTAAAACCTATTGAAAAATATGTTTGTGTTTCATTAAAAATTTAAGAGCATCCTGCAAGGAATAAACGAATATGCCAGCTCCACGTTTATGGCATGCGACAACATTATTTTTTCCCACGGAGCTACAGCCGTCTTAAATATGGTTTTGCTGATAAAGTCATAAATCCTGGCTCGCGCTTTAAGAACCCGACGCTGACCATCAAGTATGACTGAAACAAATGTACTGAAAACAAACTTTCGAATAGCAAAAGTCGGTAGATATGTATCTTCGGCTGGCTACAGATAGTTCCCAATTCAGTTTTCGATTCTGCGGCAGCATTATTCATTAGATATTCGTGAATAGATGAATACAGCGGATGTATGTGCCGCAGGGACCGTAATCATTATAAGTTATATTTTAAATCTATTTATATCTATCACACAATAATTAATTACTTGGCCTCAAGGATATTATTCAGTGGTAACAATCATTATGTACTATTCTTAGGGTAGTCGATTGTGCGGCTATTCTGAATGGATGTTTTTTCGGTTAAAAAATAACAAAATAACTTAGTGGAAAGTGCAATCTACCTTCTACCTGGTTGCCCTATGAATCTGAATTCTCTACTGGCTTATTTAAAGCACACCAACAGTAACATTAATTTTCTTGACAGCTTGTGCGAAAACGCATCCAATATTATGGTGTGTCGTTGACATCCGATAATTTAATTCATCAGTGTTAATGCGGCTTGCATTAACGATGACATCAATGTGTGGGTGGTGCTCAGCCGGCCGGCCATTCAGGATACCAAAATAGAAGCAATCTGTGGTTTATATGGTGTGCAGTGGCATTTTCTTTATACGGTCCACGGATAAAATAATAAGCACAAGGCGCACGTGCTCCAGCCTTATCTTTTAGATAATCTTTTATCGCGACAGAGTATTTTCTGTTTTTCGGCATATTTTACATATACATATAAATATTTTTGTATTGCATATTTTGCCAATGTCTGCGTTGATGGATTCTCGTGCCCAAATTGCACACGCTAAACTTATTTGTTTGGTTTTCACTTAAAAGAGCTGGTAAAAGAAGTTTGAACAGACTTGAACGAGCGCAGATTGGGGCTTCGGGAGACCTCTTATGCGAGATAAATCATCGCAATATGATATTCCAATGGCAGAGATCTCTCGCCGTGACGCAGTTCAGTTGGTGTCGAGTTGGTGCTTATTTTTCAGTGTTTTTATCTCACTATAGTCGGTAAGGAAACTTTTCGTAAGTCCGAGCGAGAACCTTGAATTTTGTGTTTGCCCTGTCGCCGTCACTGACGTACCGCTCCGTGTGCCCCATCCCAAGTCTGTAGCTGTATCTGTATCTACAGATGGATCCATGTGTATCTGTAATCTGTAGGTGATGCTGTCTCTGTCTGTGTTTTATGGCTACTTGTTGACTTTGGTCTTGCCATTGCCGTTTTCGCTGTCGGATTCTCAAGTTCAGCAACTTGCATAGCAATGGAGCGATATGAATATGCGAGAGTGAGTGCGGGCACTTGGCAGCCTCTGCCTCTTCGCCATACCTTCGTTGAGAGGCCTGCAGCTTTGCAATGTTTTCAATATTACTCGTATATCGGCGCCTGGCGTTGTGTTCGCCTGCTCGTACATGTCTCGAGTTTATGGCAGCGAATTGTAAGCCGCAAATGTTTGCTCCACGAGTACGTGGCCTCAGCCAGCTTTGCTGGCATTCGCTTTCGCTGGCATTCCTCCTTTCCTCCTCTTCTCTTCTTCTGTTCTCCGCTTCTAGTCTAATGCATTAAGTCGATTTCTCGCTCCAGTGGACTTGGCTGCTGCCACAAGCAGCCCTAAGGACTCGGGTCCTTACACGGGCCTCCCGCCAGTCGCTTTGGCTCAGATTTGGCTTGGCTTTTACACGCTCAATGGAATACTTTCACTTTTCGAGACACTTTCGCTACATTCGCTACACTCGCTCTGAAACCCAATCGAACTGAAACCCAAGCAAAAATGGCCGGATTTGTTCCCGTGCATGTGGGGTATAGGAAGGAGAGGCCCGTCTTCGTCCCCGTCCATGGAATGGGTTAGCGGTTCGCTGGTGCGTGGGAAGAACTGAACAATCGGTAATCACGATTCAATTAACCGTTTTAAAGAAATTCAATCAAGCTGACTCTGCTGCAGACCCTTTCCGTTCACCGTTCCCCGAGGATTAATTAACTTTTGCAGCACAGCACCGAGAAGCCTGCTGAAAGGCCAGGTCAGCCGCTTAGCCAGCCACCAGCCAAAGCTTTATTATTATTATTATTTTATCAGTGTTATTGTGCCACTTTTGTGCCACCGAGCGAGTTCTTTAAGCAATTAAGAGGCTACAACCAGGACACTTCGCGGGGTTAAGGCTGTTGCGTTGAAAGAGTTCTTCGGTTTTGTGTTGCGGGACGGGACGTGGGAAAAAAGGGCAGACCCACTGTCCCCACACATACGGAACCCTCCCTCCGTTGGAGGCACGCACATTATTTCGAATTTATATACGACTAAGATATTAAAATATGCGGGACCTTGAAAGCAGTTGTCTGGAAAGTTGGGGCGCCTTAAAGCAGGCTACACTAAATCACATTCATACACACACATTGGTACATACGTACGTCGGGCGAATGAATAATGTCGGGCCGTCAATCACACGTCCGTCCTGTTCCTCACTTCAGCACTATCCTGCGCCCTGTTGATTACTGTTAATTACAGCTGTTTTCGTACGAAAAGCTCTTTATCCCTTGAAGCCACGAGGCATTAGCGGGCTTGCTAACAAACTTCATGCCTAATTTTTGTTAATTTTTGGCCCTGCGCATCGCCCAGACACAAGGCCGAAGGGGGCGTCTCCTGAAGGGGTCCCAGCCCGATTCCGGGGCCAGAAGCAGAAGCAGAAGCAATTTATGCCAAAAGTTCTGGCAAATTGCTCATTTCAAGCACCGTTTGGTATGCAACACCTTCGTGATATTAGAAATTCCACCAGGGAGAGAGATTTATGCCAATTACACACCGACCGACACTCACTCACACACACCCAGGCGGAGCCTTTTCTGTGCCTACCTGGGAAAGCCTTACCTTGGGAAAGCACTCAAAGAAGTCAATTAATAGATCCAGGCAAAACAAGCTGCAGACACACTTGCAAGTGAGGTGTGTTTTCCCGTCGGCGTTTTCGTGTTTGGGTAGATATATATAGCTGATGCGGCTGTTCTTGTAGGCGGCACTAATCGTGTATTAAGGCCTGTATGTCTATGGTAGGTATACATATGCTTATTGGATCAGTTCAGGCACAATTAAATGTGTTTTTCAAGTCCAAACATTTTGTATGGCTCATTGCGTTATTGTTGTTTATAATTGTTGTAATTGCTTTAATTGCTATTCGCCGATCACTGGACTTTCGGATCCGAGGGATGCTGCGCGCGGGATGGGTAAACAATCTAAAGGAATTCCGGAAAATATACATAGCTTGTTGAGAAATTCTGCGTTTCAATTCATTTAATATCTGCGCGCGTGTGTGTGTGTGTGTGTATGTATTTGTCTTCGTTTTATTGCAATTTATTTTATATGCATATTTAGCGTGGTGTTTGTTTCGAGCACAGAGAAAAATTCGAATTCAAGTGTACTCTAGAGCAAGAGTGGGGTATATTTGACCGACTGGGCGGACGACAGGCGGAGGATGCCCCTGCCAGTGCCGACTGGCAATGACCCGGAAGTTTTCGGCGTTTCATTTATCTCGTTTTTCGTGTTGGTCTTCGGTGCGGGTGGGATGAGATGGGATGTGAGATGTGGGACGGGTGTCTTGTACCGTTCTTTGGGTTTATTTTGTAGCAATAAACAAAACGAATTTTCGCCATGGCTCTTCTCGATCTGGGATTCATTTGTTTGGTTTACGATTTTAAAGATTTACGATATTTGTTTCACCAAAGTGTACTATTATTCTGGGGCCTCTGTTTACGAGTGCAAGCTAAGGGTAGGAGTACATTTTACTCATAGAAAAAACACTTGCATCAGACGATCAGTTAATTAAAATATTATTCAATATGCTTGGATTTCTGCTTTTCTGATTAATTGATTCCTACCGACAGTTCTCATAGAGCTCGATTGGAAGAGAATGCAAAATATAATGAAGGGGGAGCCACCCCGAACTGAGGGAGGCTGCGCGAGAACACGAGTATAGGCGATCGAGCGAGATAAACAAATCGAGAGAGATAGAAAGAGGCCGGGGAAATGTACACGTCCAATGCAAACCAAACAAATCACAGAAATAAACCATAAAGGGAAAAATATATGTATATTGATTCTATCGATTCCGCCCGCCACTCTACGAGTCCCCGCGACTCCTATGACACCCGCTGGCGATCACATGGAAGCATGGAGCATGGAATGGAGCAATGGGGGGTTTCAGTGCTCGCAATTTGCGTAATTTCCGCCGAGTCCCACTTTGCATTGGCGGAGACACACACACGCGTCGCACTTCACTGGCCGGCCACAGGGCACCGTAGAGTTATCGAACGCGAAGATCAATTGCTATCAAGACGTCGGCACTTTTATACGTTTATTGGGAATACTTTTTGGCCCCCAGGCGTTTACGAACCGAACACGTTGGAGCACCAACAACAATTATGAGAGCCAGAGACGCGCTAGTAGACAGCCACACAACACAAGCACACAGTGAACAGCTGTTCGGGCTGATCGCAGCAGCGCTGCCAGACCATCGCAGTATTTCATACTTTGCTAATGAGCGCCAAAACCATAAAATAAAGCTAGCTATGATGCCATGAAGTTAGCTCCTGGGTGTTTCAGGAACGGGCAGCGTTAATTATTTATCTGCAGTTTGGTTAACTGGAACGCACTGCTGACCTTCGTGCCGCCCACACTTTCCGCCGCTCCCGCGTAATTAGGGTATGTACAACTTTAAAACACGCACACAGAGTGAATTATTTTTATGGCGCTCCGTTTGCGGCCTTAGATGGCAGATAGCGAAAGAAAAAGACTTGACACAGTACACCGAGCTGCTGGCCGAATAGAACTCAGGGAGCGGATTCGTACAAGCTCCTTATATACCAGCCAGGACCAGGACGACGCACGAGAGGCATGGTCCAGGGCGCAGGCGCAAAGCGGAAACGGTGTCAACTCGCTGCTGGCCTACTGTGTGTGGTGTCCTAGTCAAATCGACGAGGAGAGAGGATACATGCAACAGCATATCCATGGAGATGCAGAGAATACAAAGAGCGAAACGCGTCTCAGTGTGAAAGTTTTCTCTTTGTGTTGAAACCATCAGCTGTTGATTGCAATTGAATTGTAACTAGCAACTAGCACCAGCCCAGCACAGCACTTAGTTTGTTTTTCGGTACTACTATTAAAATGTATTACATTTTACATTCACATTACAGAAGAGTGAGGGTCGACACGGGGAGACGCTGGACGCTGGGGAAAACGCAAAACATCTTATTTAAATTATTTTATTATTGCTGAACCAGCTGTCGGTCAGCTGGACTAGTCAGTGCTGTAAAACTCCGCGCATGCATACCTCATCGCCTTCTCGTTCTCTTTCAAACGTAGATAAAGAAATTTTCTGCTAGGTAGGATTCAGCATTGTATTTATTATGCATTTCGACTTAATTTAATTCATTGCGAAGGCGTCGATTGCGCTTCCAGTCCCGCACTTTCTCACGCTGCATATCTTGACGAGTGCGTCGCTGCTGAGGCACTGGATCCCTTCGCCTTGTTGCGCTGGTATCGAATGCTTTGAAATGTGTAACCCTTGCGGGTGGCTGCTCAATCCCGAGGCCAGTTCGCTGTTTTCTTAGCACAGTCTTCACCGGATACAGGCGTCCACTTTGGGTGGGTCCCAGGCCGTGCTCGCGGTCCCAGCCCTGTTTGATCATTAACTGCAGGCCACGATTTTTCGCAGATATATTGAACTTTTCCAGCTTGTGGGGCGGAAAAGCTTTCATATTGAACTGGTGCACGGTGGAGGTTAGATGAATATTCCACGGCGTCTCCTTGTAGTTTCTTTTGCAGATACGACAATGGAAGGGCGTTGGCGAGTCATCGGCTATTTCATCCTGTATATCATCTTCCTCTGAACTGGGTGCAGCTTCTAGAATTTGTGCTACTTCCGTATGGCCTTTTAGCGTGGCCAGTCCGTGAGCCGTGTTACCAGATTTGTCTCGGACATCTGCCTGCGCCCCATTATGTAGAAGCCATGCTACCGCATCTTTGGCACCCTCGCATGCAGCCATCATAAGTGCCGTCCAACCATACACGTCGCAGGCATTCAGCTGCAAGGCCTTGTCTGTGATGAGCATTTGCGACATTTCCTCAACATTGTTGCTGATGGCAAGGCGGAAGAACTTGCTCTTATCGAACGGCACGTAACGATCCCTCCCGGCTCCATTTGACTTCTTATTTGTAGGTGTGGGAATATCCTTACAAGTGGCTGGTGTGTCCAAAACTTCCTTGTAGAACTTCTGCGCTTCAGCTCCGTCCAGAACATTTATTTTGTGCTTGGTCTCTTTTATCGGCTGCTTGACAGATTCTATGTGGCCAGCTCGGACGAAACGTTTCAGTTGTAGCGGCAATGTTGTTAGTGCCAACCAGTTGGGATGCAAATCGTCTCCAGCTGAATTCATTTGCTTTACAACAGAAATTAACTAGTAAACAATAACTGTACAAGTGATGGAAAACAAACAATTAGTTGGGGCATTCCTGTCACTGGCGATAGTTTCGATGGTGATATAAAAAGAAATTACAGTAACGATATAATTTATTGTCTTACCGCTGGAGCTTACCAACACTGCCCTGTTGATGCGCTACTCGCTCTCGCCCTCTGCGTTTTGGCCAACCGCGTAAATGTGAATTTCGCAACTTCTTTAAATTGTCTTTGCAATCAAAAATAAACGAACTCAAGTGTGGATTACAATGAATTAACTTCCTGAAACCAAATGGAGTATACCACAACACGGAAGCAACGGCTAGGTGTTTAAAAATCGTGACTTCAGGTTGTACCTAAAACTGCGCACTTAAAATCAATAACTGTAAGGGCACGCTCTATACCTAAATGTGAAACGCCCAGGAGTAACGGGAACAGTCCGAACAATGTCCGACGAAGAAGAAGACTCGGTGTCCGAGGGCTTCTCTGCCAGCGAGGACGAGTGGAAGCCCAAAAAAGATGCTCGTGGAGGCGAATCGTCGGACGACGACGATAGCGACTTCGATGAGGTGCATGCCGCAGGGGCGGCTGGTGCTGCGGGGCCTAGCGGCCGATCGTCTGTGGGCGCATCAAAAAAGAGGTAAGCTGCCTATCACTGGACATTTAATCCGTCTTGGCTAACACTCTGCTTCTGCAGGGATCAGAAACCGCCGAGCGGCATAAAGGGAGCTTCAGTGAAGAAGCGCAAGCCAAGTGGACAATCTCTGCGCTCAAAGCTGTACAACAAGTACAGACCGCCGCCCAAAACATTTCCAACTTCACCCTCTCCGCAGAACTCGCCATCAGCGTCGGGTTCAAAAAACGCAAGAACGCCCAATGAAAGTGGTGCACAGGATCGGCAGTATGCCGATTCCAGCAGTGAATCCAGTGTAGAGGACTATTTGGTGAATCCCGCTGACCTCGATCTGCGCTCGAGCTTCTTTTCGGCTCAGCCAATGTCAAAGGATAAGTCGCCAGTGCCGCAATTCGATTGCAATGCGGGTGTTAAGATTCTCTCCGACTCCGGTTCCGAGGACAACAATGACAGCAGCGTCGAGGACAAAGCGACCAATGCGTTTGACTTCCGCGGGCTCCTAGAGAATGCCAACAGTCTGGAGCGCACCAGGGATGCACTGGCCAGACGCGCTGTCACAGCAGCATCGCCCAAAAACCGCGCCGCCACAATGGATGTCAATGCACTGCTTGCATTGGGCGAAAATCCAAATCAGAACTACGCCAAGGCTATAGAAGCTGATAAGGACGAGGTGAACGAGGGGCGAGCAGGGCGAAGAGCTGCAGCAGAGGCCGCGCCCCCTCCCATGGACGGACCGCCTCGTCTAAGCAAGACCAAGTCGACGCGCATTAAGCGACACACCAAGACGCGGCCCGTGTCCACTGTGGTAGCTGCTGCTCAAGACACAGACGACTCCGATTTTGAGGAAGTGGCAGGTAGGAGGAAATACAAGTAGTTTGTCTACGCTCCAGAAGGCGAGTGTGGTGTGGCGTCTGGAGCATGCTTATGAAAGTTGGTTGTGGCGCTCGATGGTGTTAATAGGATCCTGGTATCTGAAAAACAAAAGCTTCCAAATTGCTCTGTATGAGACTGTAGTTTTGTTTTGTACTTTATTTGTCGAGTGAAAATATGTAGAAATTACTTACTGACGTAAGGAACGGAACGGAGCGGAGTGAAGCTATGTAGTCGTATCTCTTCGATATATATAGTATGTACCTATTTACTGTAACGTATTGTTAGTCGATCAGACTGAAGAGCTAGCCTAGCACATTCCATTCCCCAAAACTTCACCCCAGTAGATAGATAGATGGCTTTTGGCTTTTGTTGAGAGTGCTTTGCTTTATTCCAAAACTAACAATAACTCATGATGATAAACAGCCGACAAAGTTCGTGATTTATATATTGTATAAACCTGTGTATCGGGATCTGTACCGTACGGAATCTCTGCGCCACCTTCGGGCGTACTGCATAAGAACCAAGAACCTACCATGAAAACGAAATCGAAAGTTTAACTACTATACTATGTATAGAGGCCTCTGGAAACGAACACAACCCTTAAAATCTCTTCGATATCCACGAGTTCAGTATAAAAACATCGGGTGTTCGGGGAGGGCGGGTAAATGAAATGGGGAGACATCTGAAAGAGAATAATTCAAATAATGTTGACTTTTTGTATCTAAATGTGGTTTAAATGTCTGCACCGACGAGTATACGATACGGAAAACATGCAATGCAATGCAATAGAGGCCATTAATTATGAATACTTTATACAAAATGCATTTACATATACACATACCATAACAAATGATTGTTTTGGGGAGTTTGAAGCTTGTGTTGAGAGAAAACCAAAGTCCAAAATTCAAGCAGATTTGAAATGCAAAATGCAGAATGCAAATTATAATCAATATGCAAAACATTTGTGTAATTACTTTATGGCAATTTCAAGTGTTTCAAACAAATGAACAACAAATAGCTAACCGATTAGAACTGATGTTTAACGAATTTACTTTAGCAAAATTATATTCATTCCACAGAGTATTTAGCATTAGCATTAGCATCGCATCTGCAGACTGCTGACTGCAGAATGCAGAGTAAGAAAAACAGAATTAATAAAAGAATAAGCATCTAATGAATCCGTAATTTTAGCGCAATTTAGTGAATGGAACGTTGATTGTAATATTAATTCAGTAATTCAGTATTAAACTTAAAACCGCACTTTAAATGAAATAATAAATAAATGCAAAATGTTAAAAGGAGTTCATCGCATTGGTCTGCTGTATGCTCTCGGGGGTGGTGTGCTGTGTCCCAAGTCCCAAGCTCCCTACAGTAACATTAGTGTAAGCTCCCACTTCGCCAGTGTCGCCACTTCCTCATTGTACCCCACTTCCCATTGCAGACGCGGATCTTGGCAGCGACGAAGATGGTGCCGCCGCTCCGAACATCTCTGGCGATCTGGAAATCCACGTCGGCCTGCAGTCCGGCCACGTTACCAAGGAGCAGAAGACCCAGCTTGAACTGGAGATGGCGTTCAAGCGCCGCCTCAACCGCGACATTAGGGATCGATATCAGCTGCAGCACAAGGTCAGTCTGATGGCCCAAATGTCCCGCAGCATGGTATACAACCGCCTGCTGGCCGACTCCGAGCTAATGAAAGGGGCGCTGAAGCTGCTGCCCAGCAAGAATGCCTATCCCACGGAGCGGGGGACCGAGCTGAAGTATCTGGAATCCTTTGTCACCTGGTTCAAGACTGCCATAAAACTACTGAGCCCCCGCCTGTATCCCGAGCGTACGGCGGACACTAAGCAGGGCATTGTACAGGAACTTCTGACTCAAATCAGGCGTAAAGAAGCTCGCTGCAAGCAGGATATGATCTTCATATTTATTGTACTTGCGCGAGGTATGGGCATGCACTGCCGGCTGATCGTCAATCTACAGCCAATGCCGCTGCGGCCCGCAGCCAGTGACCTAATTCCGATAAAGCTGAAACCGAATGAAAAGAATAAGAATCACAGTCAGACGGTCGATTCCGACGATAGGAGCGACGACTCCGCTGACGAAACGGCGGAGCGCAAAGCTGCTACCAAGGCTAAGCCCAAACCCGCAGAGGTGAGGCATGCAATAAACAGTAGCAAGCCCAAGCTGGGCTCCCCAACAGAACCTAAAGGGCCCAATCCCAGCTCACGCAGTTTAAAAAGTGCCAAGAAGGAGAGCGATACAGGCAACTCGCCCAAAAAAGAGGCTGAAGACATCAAGCCGGGCTGTAGTTCTAGAGCAAAGTCCAGGACAGTCAAGGAGGAGCATGAGCGGGTACTAAAATGCCACTTGGTCGCAGGCCCTCCCAAAAGCGGTCTTAAAGCGAACCCAAAGACCGAAAAATGTGTCTCCGAGGAAAAGCCAAGTACTTCGAAAGCAGCCAAGCCGCAGTTGTCTGCGCTAAAGCGTGTCGGCACGGTTACTGCAATTGCGGGCGCGGACGAGAGTAAGAAATCCAGGTTGGCTCCTGAAAATGTGTCCTCCCCAATAGCAGGACGTACGCGCAAAGCAGCTGAAAAGGCAATACCTGCAGCTCTGCAAAAGAGCAAAGCGGGGTCCCCGCAGAAGATCGGATCCCCCGTCATTCCCAAACTGGTGTTTTCAAAAGCCAAACTGCAGAATGCCAAGCACAGTGATGCGGAGAACGCAAATCCCAGAGAGAAGCATCCGCATCAGCCACAGCCTCAGAAGCGGCTAAGTACGCGAGACACACGTTCGCGTAGCAAGTCCCCAAAGGTCCACATCTCACCCACTTTCTTAACGGGTAAATCTGGCGCGGCAAGAGCAGATAGCGCACCGAACCAAGCGCTTACCAAGAGCCAAGAGGCTGAGGTTCATGCTGAGGCCAGAACGTCTCCCGGACGGCAGCTTCGGACTCGCCAGCAGAAGATCGCAAAACGGGCCATACCGCAGTTGGATGGCTCCGATGACCTGCCTGTGTCCAAGAAGCGGCTGAAGCTGGAGAAGCTACATAGGTCGCAAGATTCCGACGAAGTATTTGAGCCAGCCAGGCCAGTAAAGAAGGCGCCGGTGCTGCCCAAGGCAGTGGAAAAGTTGCGCAAGGACAGGCGAGTCTTGTCCACAGACGATGAGAGCGGCTCAAAAGGCAAGCACAGGCCTGACGCATCGGACATGTGGGTGGAGGTGTGGTCCGAGGTGGAGGAGCAGTGGATCTGCATTGACTTGGTGAAGGGAAAGCTGCACTGCGTAGATACCATAAGGGTAAGATATAAGATTCCAGAGCCATCACTTACGTTAATATCGTGCCCTTGCAGAAAAATGCATCTCCAGGCCTGGCGTACGTGTTTGCTTTCCAGGATGATCAGAGTATGAAGGATGTAACCGCTCGCTACTGCGCCAATTGGAGCTCCGTCGTTCGAAAGGCCCGCGTTGAGAAGTCCTGGATCGATGAAACCATCGCTCCGTATCTGGGTCGTCGCACCAAAAGGGATATCTGCGAGGATGAGCAGCTGCGGCGCATACACTCGGAGAAGCCTCTTCCCAAGTCTATAGCCGAATTTAAAGATCATCCGCTGTATGTTCTCGAACGGCACCTTCTCAAGTTCCAGGGCCTCTATCCGGCAGACGCGCCGACTCTTGGTTTTATCCGTGGAGAAGCTGTCTACTCCCGAGATTGTGTGCATCTTCTGCACTCGCGAGAAATCTGGCTCAAGAGCGCCCGCGTCGTGAAGCTGGGTGAGCAGCCCTACAAGATTGTCAAGGCGCGTCCTAAGTGGGATAAGGTATGCACATACGATTCCTATCCAGATCGACCAACGTCACCAATGTGACTAATTTAATCTATATGCTCTGCCAGCTCACGCGCTCTGTTATTAAGGACCAGCCACTTGAGATATTCGGCTACTGGCAAACACAGGACTACGAACCTCCCACCGCTGAGAACGGCATTGTGCCGCGCAATGCATACGGCAATGTGGAGCTATTCAAAGCCTGCATGCTTCCCAAGAAGACGGTGCACCTGAGGCGTAAGTTTCATTAGCCCTCACCACAACACACCCTATCCCATCCCATAATATCCCTCTCTTTATATATTGTATTGTGTATTTCTGGTTTATTGGCAGTGCCTGGACTGATGCGCGTTTGCAAGAAGCTCAACATTGATTGTGCAAATGCAGTAATCGGCTTCGACTTCCACCAGGGCGCTTGCCACCCGATGTTCGATGGCTTCGTTGTCTGCGAAGAGTTCCGCGAAGTGGTCTGTGCGGCTTGGGAAGAAGATCAGCAGGAGCAGGCGCGAAAAGAGCAGGAGAAGTACGAGACCCGAGTCTTCGGCAATTGGAAGAAGCTAATCAAGGGTCTGATTATACGTGAGCGTCTCAAAAGGAAATATAATTTCTAAATGTTTAATTTTCTTTGTCTTTTTGTGTCGATTAAATTCCTTCCTTGTCTAAGTTTTGAGCTTAAAAATAATTTTCGATTTAAATAAATTGTGCGATTAATTGCTTCATTTCGAATTAATTTATTTAGTGATTGTTTGGAATTTGATTTTTGGTAGCTTTACATATGCATAATCAATCGTATATTATTATTTGGTATCAGTTAATTTACAAAACGACTTTCCATTAGCTGAGTAATAAGTATAAAGACCTCGATATCGAGCGTTTAAATATATAAAGTGAAGGAAAGGACAAATTTTAATTGGGCTCCGACTCTTCCAAGCGTCGTCAGTTTCACAAATATCTCATAGTAAGTAGCGTAGTGGTAGTCAAGTCTCTACAAGAGCATGGAATGCATCAGAGGAGGAGTAAACTAAAGCAATCTATAAATAAAATCGAAAACTAATTTGCATTAAGAGTGGTTTAGCATTTCAGCTTGTTGCAGTACTCCAGAATAGTCTGCTTTTAATCTCGAGCAGTTGCAATCAGAATGCAGGGGAATCTCGGTTAAGTTTCACTGTTGCTGCTCAATCTTACGCAGGCAAGGTCGTGGCCAAATGCCTGCCCGTCGACACGGGGTTGCCCGGAGACAGAGTCGTGCTGCCCGTCTGCTGGTGCTGCAAACAGCTCTGGGCCTTCAAATACTCGACATACATCCGCCTGGCTTGGTTGAGAACGCGCGTGACGTCGTGCTTGCGCACCATTTTGTCAAAGTGCATCGCAATCTCGTTGTAGTCCATTCCCGCTTTCATGATGGTGTTGCGGTGCTGCAGTAGCAGGGTAAGGCAAAGAAACATGAGGAAGGCATTGCCACCGCCGAATTCTGACGGCGGAGGCAGTGCCGCCGCTGTGGTGCCCAGTGCTCCGGCGATTCCATTCAGATTGCCTTCGCGTTGCGGCGAGTGTGTGTACGCGCTCTCGTCGTCGGCATTGGTTGCAATCTCCACCAGCGGGGATACTTCCACCAAATTCGGTTCTGTTGAGATGGGTAGGATCACCTCTGGCAGGCTGCTGCTGTTGCGCATTCCCAGCGGACTGTGCCCGTCCAGCAGCAGCTGGCTCTCGTCGATGAACGGATTGAAGGTGCGGGACTCGTTCAACTGGACGCTGTTGCTCTTGGTGGCCGCTAATCGCTGGCGACGTCGCATGTGCAGTTCGCTGACGTCAGGACATGTTATGATCTCGTTCTCCTTAAGATCCTCTACCATGTCCAGCGTGTCCTTGTCCAGCTCTTCGTACTCTATGGCGTCTACATCCATCGGCCGTTTTGTGCTCTCCGTGAAGGGGTGGCCAAACACCTGGCGGTCCAGGTTTTCCGCCTCCAGACGCAGCTCACGTGTTATTGCGTTTGTCATGGGATAGTACTCTTGATCCTGGTCTGGCTCCTGGTCGGGTGTGTAGCCGCTGGTGTTTTGCACCTCTGGCACCCGTTCCCCCGGTTCACTGTGCTGCAGGTCCGGAGTGCGATGTCCCGGCGAGATGCTCTCCAACTCCAGCTGCAGATTGTAGCTGCTCAAATCTTGCGCCTGTTGTATGGCCGTGGCCGCTGTCGAAGCGCTCCAACTAGTGTCTGGCAGCGAAGAAGAGTCGGACTCATCTAGGGACCCTCCCTGTCCGGCTTTGGTCAACTGAACCAGTGGCTTGGTGACCGGAGTCGAGGCTGGGGGAGACCGTTTTTCGCCCAGAAACTGCTGATTGGCAAATCGATCTGAGATGCGGTTCTTATTGATTGTTGCAAAATTGAGAAATTCGTTGAAGTTCTTGACGAGCTTTGGCGGCATCTGGCTCTCGCCATTACCGGAGATGCCGGACTCGCCATCTTCATTGAACGGAACACCAATGCGGCTTGTGGATGCCAGCTTCTCCTTGAGGTCCTTGAAGTGGCTGCCGCTACTGACGCGCTTTACAC
The DNA here is from genome assembly GCA_963969585.1 of Drosophila helvetica. Lineage (NCBI taxonomy): Eukaryota > Metazoa > Arthropoda > Insecta > Diptera > Drosophilidae > Drosophila > Drosophila helvetica. The sequence continues at coordinate 3,389,757 of OZ018404.1, forward strand.
TCTCGCTGACGTGACTGGCATTCGATGCCAATTGCTTCGCAATGATATTGCTTACGGATAGAATGTTGTTTTGCTGTGGCCTTTGTCCCACGCTGGCCTGCGGAGTCTTCCTTTCATTTGTGTCCTCGTCCAAATTGCACGAGGAGGATGAACTGCACAGGAAGGCGCGTCCTGGGGATGCAGCTTTTGGGCTTTCCACGCCTGGGCCATTTTGGGCATCGTCTTTGAAAGGATTTGTTTCCAGAAAGCGCGGTGAGTCCTTCCTATCAAATACATCATCATCATCCTCGGAATCCTCGCCGGCAGTTAATTTTTGCACAGACTGAACAATTGAGCTTTCCGTGGCCCCCTCTATCAGCGCCAGCATTTTGGACTCGTCGAGGCTCTGGTGCGCTTTGGCAGAAGTACGACGCTGACGACGAGCCGCTGCCCCCGCATGACGAGACATATTGTCGTCCAGACTGTGATTCAACCGCTTCGTGCTGTCCAGAGCATGGCCGCTAGCGCCGAGGGAAGAGCTTAATGAGCTGAGAGATGCGGACGAGCTCTGACGGCGCAGTGCACAGACCTTTGTGTAGGGATTCTCTCGCGGTTTGCTCAATAGATAAGAGGGACTAGTCGGCGTCGCGCTGTACGAGCTGGAGAACGTGCTCGCACTGCTAGGCACTGAGGCATCCGCAATGGCCAAGAATTCCTGCAAGATGACCATTTCGAATATGAATTAATCACAAGTTCTATGAAAGGATGAGCAATGGATGTTCTATAAACAATTGTATGTACGTATATGTATTCACAAACCTTCTCAAACAACTGAAGCTCCATTTCGCTGCTGGGATTGCTGCCATAACGGAGCGAGCTCCATTGCACCTCCAGCATGCGTAGCGCATCCTCGAAAGGGAACTCGCGCTTCAGCTCGAGCAGCAGCCAACGGTAACAGAAGAGTAGATCGTCCGCCTGTTGGGACTTGAGGTACTCCCAGAACTCGGGGTCGTAGAAGCTTAGTGCCTCTGTGAGGTGTGCGAACTTCTGTGTCATCGCGATGCCGTCTAGCATGAAGTTCCCACGGACTCGAGCCATGATGGCACAAAAGCATATGTAGGCCTGGGCTTCGTCGTTCATGGTGACCAGTAGGGGCGAGGCTATATCCGACATACCCTGACAATAGCTGACCGAGGGATGGTTCAGGGCGTATGTGGTGAGGATGTTGAAGAGCGATGCAATGTTCTGATTGTCGTCGCTGCCGGCGTAGAACGGATGCAGGCGGTCCGTGCGGAGGACATCCTTTTTCACCATACTAGTTACGTAGGCGAGTTCTCCGGCCACACTGCCCCGTTTAATGGCCGCCTTCCACGTGTCTCTTAGTCTGCAGTACTGCTCTGACTTGCGGCGCATGAACTCCATACGCTGGTGCCCATCCAAGGCCAGTCCGTGTGCCCCGCCTGGATAGACATTGAGCAGGTGTTTCCACACAACGCGGCGAAGGCTAGGATCGATCCCGCCCAGGAAGATAACTTTGTGCAACTCATCCTTGCGCTGGATCTGGCCTAGAGCATCTAGGAACAGGCGAAATTCGCTGTCGCACATGGGGGGTCGTGGCGGAAGATTTGCCATGTGCTCCTCGGACAAATTGAATGCCTTCTGAACGATCGAAAAAGTCTTTTCCATGTGATTCATGATGAGGCCCGGCAGCTTCGTCTGCATGTGTTGAACATATTTCTGCGAGACACCCAACGACTGCAGCGGCGACACAAGCTCCCGGGCAGATGCATGACCACCACCGCCACCACCACTCGCACTCCCGCTCCCCCCACTGGGAGTAGCCGAGAGTGTCGATGAGGTTATGCTGCTTGATCGGCTGGTGGTCGCGGGTGACTCCGTTTCGCACTCCCTTACCACTGTGAACGGCTTCACATCGATCTGCAACACCAAACAGGGCTCTGAGGCCGTCTGTATGGAAATGTTGTGAATTCGAAGAAACGCCGCATCGAGGTCCCAATCAGAGCGGACAGCCAAGTAAATTTCATTGCCAGCCGGATCAAAGGCTTTGTATTTAATGGAGAAGTCCGACTTGACGTCAAACGCCTTGGCGAGCAAAGAATACAGAACCTCCAGAGTTGTTATCTGGGGGTCCACCGAAAACTTTCGCCACTCAGGTTTAGTGGTCGACTCGCATTTCTGCAATCAATGTGAACGGTGATAAACGCGATGCAATGACAAAGCACACAACAAAGGTTGACTCGCTGGCCGGCCCTCTTGCTACTCACCTTTACTTTAACCCTCACAGCCTCCCTGGGGCAAATGCCTGCCATTTTCTTTTGTTTATGCACTTTGCAACTAACTCATTTCCATTATTTTTTTATTTGTTAGTGTTTTTGAGACTATGCTATGTAGGATTGTTGATATTAACTCGGTATATCGATATGGGCGATATTTTTATTTTTGATACGATAGTTTTGGTGCGATATTTATATAAAAAATCGGCTAAAACACATACAAAGAAGGTAGACAAAAATGTCCTTTTTTGTACATGGCAACTACACGGTAACTACACATTTGCTACTTATCAGCATCATATTTGCGAAGCAAGGACAGGGTATACACCCTATTTCTGAATTAATGTTAAAATACTGGTTTCCAAGCTGTTTTGAATCCTAAATAATAATGACTGTTCCTCGTATTGACAAGTTTTTGACTTATTCATGCATTTTATATATACGTAATTTTTTTTATCAACCAATGCAAATTTGTAAGGTTCTCATTAGTCGAAAACAAAAATGCCGTAGACATTTTTGGTACATGTTTAGTAGGATTGAAAGGGATCAAAAGGACATTTTTCTGAATAAACGATGAATAAACGAAATTAACATTCAAATAGGTGAACAGCTTGAGTCAAGCCGCGGAAAATAATAATGTTTGCAAATTTTCCTTGTATCCTTTTTCATTCCTTACACCAAAAGTTACCATGATAACTTTCACCTGAACTGCGCTAAAATACTTAAAGATTCATGACTTTCGTAGAGTGGTTTCCGCACTGGTTTACAACTTCTTTGCATTTGTTTGGCAGCGCAGAGGCAGAGAAACGGTAAATTCATAACTATCTTGAAAATATCAGTTGGTTGGGGTATTCTAAGCCAGCAGACAATTTATCGTTGTGTCCTTGTGAGACTAGATTGGACTTGAAGTGCATGGGAATAAGACCATGGCATAAAATCATTTAAAATAATTGGCTTGAGCACCCTTATTATTTTACTATCGATACTTTCGTCGGGAATGGGGAACAGCCCGCGAAACTACGCGTTTTTTAGGAAAATGATAAGTTCTCGGGAAACGCTTTCATCTAATTAACATCACCAGCTGGAGCTGATGAATATCACGCAGTCCACGGTTTGCACCATTATAAAGACAGTCGAACTTCTCTATTTCGACGGATTTGTCTATATAACGAATTTATTTCCAAAACACTGCAATTATGTTCAATTCTATTGTTTCCTCTTATCCCTTGAGATTCGCTATGGAGGTTCGACTGTTGTAGCAAACGAGTGGCACAAAGACGGTACCAGTGGAATGGAATCAATTTGAAGAAGGTATATCCTCAATTCCTAAATAGTTCTCTACAGGAAATTTATTGATCCGACCAAAGATTAATTGTGTAGAGAAATTAAGGCTTCCTCCACTGGCTATCCATATCGACAAGACATAAATGTTAATAGACCAAAAACACCTCCCCCCGGCCAAACGCATGAAGCTCTTTTTGAAGCCCTTCCGGATTCTGTTTCCGGATTTTTAAAGACGCTTAACTTTTATAAACAAAAATGTATTTGAAATTAATAGTAGTCGGGTAATACGGAATTGCCAGGAAATCAAATTCGTACCCACACCGCGGTATTGGAAGATCCACGGCAAGTTTCGGTTTTTGATTTTTGGAGCTATTTTTTACTGCCACAACAGGCTCAAAATTGACAATGGTGGCATCCCGGGCTCGGCTCCCTTGGAGAATCCTGCAATTACGTACATGGAAAAACATCAAATGTACATTCACGAGCTGCGTCTTCCTAGCAGGCCACCGCGTGCTAGCGAAAAAACAGCAAACAACTTACCAAGATAAAGCACCATTGGCACGAATCCCCAGTGGAATGTCGTCTGGACTACGCTGACGACCACTCCCAAACGCTCCTTAACTCCCTCGGATAGCTCCATTTTATATTTAATTTCCTTTTTTGTGGTAATCAGAACTGAATCAAAGATTATGTAGTATGTAAATCGTCAGAATGGCAGTGTTGGTAAACGGGTGCGAGAAAGTGGCGACCAAAACTACCAGACTTGAAATATTATTAATTTTTTCTTTTTACTGAATTTCGTAGATCTTTATAAAGTTTATAAGCTCAGTTTAATTAATATTATCAATGTAGATTTTTTGTGGCTTCAGATAACTTATTTACTTCGTTTGACAGAAAATTCATTGCCAGATTGGACAACCCTGCTTATATAGAACAGCTGGTGTTCAACTCTCTTCTCTTTGATTTGACATGTGGAATGCTGCGCTTTAGAGAATTTTTTTTGGTTTTAATTTATTCTCACCACCAAATTAATTATTCTTAACGCAGATCGCCGCGGATTGTAGTTCGCACAAGAGAGCGCCATTCAGTTTAGTCGCACCACAAAAGTAAGTGATAAGCACCTCAGTTTCTCTATCGCACTGTCATTTTCGCAGGCGACTAGAAAAAAAACACATTGAAAAATCAATTCCGTATTATGTAAGCTGCTCTGGCACTTGTTTAACGACAGTTTCTCTGTGTTGCAGCCGCTCATTGCCTGAACGGATCATGAAAACAACAAATCTCGGCCTGTATGCTTTCCGTTTAACCTTCGGTCAGGTAAGCATTGCATTCGCAAATTAAGCCAGAAAAACGGGAAGCAATTGTAGAAAACGCACCAAGAATAAAATGAAAATGGGTGAACGGTGGGACTACGAAGTAACCCACTGAAGGTCGTTGTCACACAGAACCCCCACCGCATGCACACACTGAGATGACGGAGCTGGAGAAACTGCAGTCGGGCGACCCGTGTCGGGAGTGCCTGGTCCTGGGCCTGGACCACAGGCTGCGCTACTTTCACATCAGCCTCGAGGAGCAGCTGCTGAAGTGCGAGTCCCGCAGCTGCCTTTGGCCACACAACGATGAGGTTTCCTCTGACGAGGAATTCGACTTTGGAAAAGCCATTCCCATCCAAGCCTCACAAAATGAAAACTCTGTTGCTCCAGACGCGGACGATGAGTTCATCCTGCAGCTGCTGCAAGACCTGGGGTCAGGCGCAGAGCCAGCAGCGGTGGAGACCCTGCCGGAGTCTGATTTGAATCTCATCTCCATGCCGGATCTGCTTTCTGATCCTCTGACTGAACCAGATGCTTGTACAGAGCTAGATTTTAGCTGGCTCGAGCCGAACATTCCCGATAAGAGTGATAATCGCGTGATATTCAAAGATGAAATTCCGCAGCTGCCTGAAACGCTGCAGACTGCGCCTGTGCTTAGTGGCAAGGCTAACCGTCAGAGTGATGCGCCGATACTCAGACCCAAAGCTAGCCCAAGGAGCGACCCCTTCAAAACTCCGCTGACTGCGCCTATGCTTACTCCTAAGAGTGAAACTCTCAAAACTGCGCCGATACTCAGTCCCAGAACTAGCCCAAGGAGCGATCCCTTCTGTACTCCGCTCCGAAAAGCATCAACTTTGCCCCGGAAAGAAGCCAACCTTATCCCAGTGCCATTGAAGGCGGCCTCAACACAACCGAGAATTACCGAAAATGAAATTCCCAGAAAGGACAACCCGTTCCTGGACGCCATAAAGCGGCATGATATTGCGCCAACCCGCAGCTCAAAGACGACGCGCAGACGCCCAGTAGTCAGAACTGGAGCGGGCACGGCTCTGCGGACGCAGGCGGTGATGCAGCTGCTCAAGCACCGGCAGGAGCAGGCGGTGGAAGGCGATTCGGAAGCGAAGCGACCACCACAGCCATGACAATTTGCAATTCTTTTTGTTTGAATAAATTTTCGAATGGAATTATGCATATGAGAATACGAGAAACGAAATCAAGTTCGTTTATTTATAAACAATTTAGCTTTGTCTTTATTTTGTTTTGCGATTTGAAGATTACGGATGTGTGCGGCACGCGCCTAGCGCATGCTCGAGCAGCGATGCCGAAGAGATTTGAACTTTGGCGGCAACGAGGACGGGCTGAGTGCGTCACTGAGAGCGGCTCGGGATTGTAGGCCGAATCGGAGGCTTATCCGCGGAAAGCTTGACGTCATGAGACGGACAAAGATTCCAACACAACGGCGTCGTTAGGACTTGCATCATCCGCACCCGAGTCTACAGGTGTCCAGGGAGTGGTGACAATGAGAGCGGGTGTCCCTATCTAATCAGCTATTACATCGACCCCAGGCCACTCTCATTTAATCAGTTCAATGAACGTGTTTGGGGCTGTGTGTGGGATAGTCGGTGGCATGAACCGGTTGACAACCGCCCCGGCCGCAGTTTCTTTGCTGCGTAGTAGACGAAACAGACACTGGGCCGGGCACTGGGCCAATTATATAGCGGCAATTGTTTGTTTGGCCTTCTAAAAATACTCGTACCAACAACATTTAGAAAGCAGAGCCGTGAGAGATACCGTTTCTAATCGTTTTTTTTTTCCTAATCTCTTCCAGGCGCCGCCGCTATCTGCGCAAGCCTCGACGAACTGCAGCCATGCTTACACCACAAACTCATCCAGCTCCAACCGTGTGGTGACACGCTCGGCCACCATGCTGGCGCTCTTCGGCATCGCCCTCTCCTCGTTCAGCCTGAAGCAGTTGCTGGCCAAGAAGCACAGCAAGCACAATGCGCTGCGCAAGCTGTAAGGAGGAGGATGTACCTGCCGAAACAGAGGGAAACGATGCTGGGCTAACACCAGAAGCAAGGGAGGAGCGATGAGCGCTGCCGCCATGTCCTGCACTCATACAATCTGCCATTCTATATCCATTATCTATTATCATTATCACATTCACACTGTACATTTCTTAAGTTAAGTCACCCGTTCGCAAAAATCAACAACAGGCATGGCCGCAAGGATGTTTATTTTGTACCAACTTTTGTTTAAATGCTGCACCTATAACATACATATATTGTAGCCATATTTTCACCTGTTCAGACCACTCGCAGCGATTTCGCATGCAGCGCCAACTAAAAGGAATACAATTTGTGATAATCGTGTAGTGTATGCAAATGCAAGCAAGCAAAATGATGTACTATTGAGGAGGATAGAAAATTTCTAAATTTCCGCAAACCTTTTGATTTTCCCCTTTTAGTTTTTACATATGTATATTTATATATATTTAGTTACAAATTTTGTGTAAATCGGAAGCAACTAAAACCAGAGAAGCGACTGAGTAGGAAGGGATATACTCGTACATACATTATTGACACCGTTGGACAGTGATTCGCTGAACCGCAGGCTGTGTGAGCTTCAGGTGCAACAGTATCCAATCAACAAAGTAGTCTTAGTTCCATATTCTAATAAATGCAATATATTCAATTCGGAATGTCTCGTTTATTGGTATTATTATGAATTGATTTGATTCAGATATCCCTTAGTCCTATTTAATAATGTTTCCTGTACAACTAAACTATGGATGGCTAATGGGGACATTCCCAAGTTGGTCGAACAGAGGCATTATATTCGAATATGTTAAACAGAAAATTGTGAATGGGATCGAATGATAGTGCTTTATATGTATGCTATGTACATATATACAATCGAATCGAGTCCATTGGCAAATAGAGCGGAGATCATTTAAAGAGATCATTCAAACATCTTAAAATATACAAATACCTTACATTGATGCACCTGGTCATTGCAGGGTAATTTCCTTACGACTATTCAATTTTTTGCTTAGAACCTTAACATATCATATAACGAGTATCTCTATAATTGAATGTATCCTTGCAATTCCATATGCTTCGCAGATTCGATTAAGGTCGATCGAAATCTTACTATGTGGCATATTGTTTATGGAAACTCTGGCTTCGTGTAGTTGTGATCCAAGTTGGTGGTATCTACGACATCAGAACAGATGGAGATGGTGGGTGTACGCTAGGTGTAATTGTGATCCAGATTGGTCGTATCAATGACCTCGAACAGATGGTACATGGCCTGCTCTGCAGCCCTCCGTTGGACAGTCTGTTTCTGTGCGCTCGTGGTCCGGTTCCGTTCACGGGCTTCCCAGTACTGCATTGTCCTCTCAGAGGGCAACGGGTAGTTCCTTCTTAGCAGCATGTTGTAGACAGTTTTGCTGCCCGCAAACAGATTATGCGCATCGATTAGATCCGCTCTGGTCCACACGACACGTCTGTCATTCTGAATCCTTTCGACTTGGGCCCGAGAGAAGATCCTTTCTAAATTGGCAACGAGTTGTCCATAGCGTTCATTCGATTTTTCCAGCTGCCGCTGCAGCCTCTCCATGTCCCTCTCGCTGGTCTGGATGGACAGATTCAATTTGAAGTTGTCGCGTTTCAGCTCGGCGCTGCAAGGACATTGAAATTAAAAACGGATAAGCGATGGGTCGGAGCCGTACTTTTCCTTCTCCAAGACCTTAAGGTAGCCATCGGCGTGCACCACTTGTACTTGCAGACACTCCTCCGCAGGCAGCTCCTCAAATTCGTAATCACTCTCCGACTCCTCTGGCTGGTCCCTGGCCGGCTCTTCATCGTATTCCGCCAGGAGAGTTTCCTCCTTCGCCTCTGGTGGGACCAAATGCTCCTCAACAATTTCCAAATCGATATCTTGACGGGAATGCAGGCTGGGCACAGCTTCCGCCTTTAGTTTGAGGGGTGTCAAATAGCCGCAAACCCCCCGATCAAGCCGCATGTCCCTTTCGAAATCCTGCATTTCAAAGTGCTCCAGGCAAACGCGCTCCACTCGGTAATTGATGTCGTCAACGCGTTGACAGAAGAGAGACCACTGGCGGCGCAGCTCGGGATCGCTGGGAAATCTGAACGAGCTCTGGCTACTTCCGCTCAGGCTGTTCGTGCACTCGTCGACGGCGCAAAACATATTCGTTTTGCTATTGAAACGGATGTCTATTTCTATTTCTATTTTATATTTTTCTTTTCTATGGCACTCTTTTGGGCACCAGTGACGTCAGCTGTGTTGGCGAGCAGTGTTGGGCAACGGGCGCGGACGCGCAACGTCAAAACCATATGAAAAAAACCATAAAAAAACACTCAGTTCCACAAATGGGTGACGTGCCCGTGCCACCAACAGCGACAATTGTTATTATATTTGGTTAACTGGAAACGGCCAAGCCATTGGCCAGCTAAATCAAATGCATTAGACGCCTCCCCGAGAAACAACGGAGCGGCAGTGAGCACACAGATTGATTGTTTGTCGCTAGTTGGCGACAGGGACAGGTCGTACGACAGCGTAGAATGGGCATCAACGTTAGCCGGACGGCGGACCTGGGGTCCAACGAGTGGCTGCAGCGGTTCGTTGGGCGACACCACATTGCCCACGATGACGAGGCCTTCTGGAACGGACTGCTCAACTACAACATTGTGTTGCCGGAGAACAGGTGCGTACTGGGCGAGTGCTGGACGGGTGTCAACGTCATCAAGTGGTCTTGTTAACGTTTCTTCGTTTTTTTCAGCCAGGACCAGCTAAACCTGGACAGCCGGCTGGAGACGCTATGCCAGTCGTTCATCGGTAACAATCTGAAGACGGGAAACTTCGGCTCCCTGGTCACCGTGTTTCTCGAGAAGACCAGCGAGCTGCTGTCGCTCTCTGACCAAGAGAGCAACATGCATGTGTGGCAAACCTTCAACGCCCTCTTCATCATTCGCATCCTGGTGAAATACATCAATGAGACAGGCTCCGAGTTCCAGCTGCTGCAGCATTTTGAGGCGCTGCCCAGCGCCGAGCTTGTGCAGGCGGCCGTTGAGCTGCAGCAACAGACGCCGGCGGAGAGTGCCACCATTGCCATTGAGGCCACAGAGCAGGCAGCTGCTGCCGCCGCCTCAGCACCCGTCTTCGTTGACGGAGCCAAGTTTGAGACTTTTATTGATGCCTTGGTGAACCTGATCGTAGTGATACCCGTCAAGGAGTTCACCTACCACCTGCACCTGGAGGCCGTCAATATGCTGATTACGCTGCTGTCGGTACATCTGTTTGCGCAGCAGCCCACAGAGAAGTCGATCGTCTTTCGCACGGTCTTCAAGTGCCAGCACGCCAATGTGCTGATGTCGGCTCTGCTGCACTTTGTGGCGCGCATGGTGGAGGTGCCGCATACCATGTTCGGCTCCAGCTCAGCGGGCTCCATCGTCTTCGGAATCGCTGAATCGCTGCTATCCATATTCACGTTCCGTAAGCAGCAGGATGTGCTGAAGGCGAGCAACGCCGTTGGTGGAGAGCTCTCTCAGCAGTTTCGTACCCACTATCCGCTGGCCAACCAGAGCCTATTGCTCATCCTTGTACTGACAAACCACTGCACGGCCCAGGAGAACGCCTATCGCGCCAGTCTCTTTGGCTGCGCCGACTCAAAAGACTCACCCAAGCAGGGAACGGTGTCTTTCCAGATTGACTTCTCGGCCGTGTACGAGACACTGTGCCGCATTGTTACCATCGACCAGGCCACGCTACTGCTCTATCTGCTACTCCATCGCAACGAGCGCTTCTACAGGTTCGTGATGCAGCAGCAGGACCTCGAACAGTTGGTCATACCCATTCTGCAGACCCTGTACAATGCCCCCGACAGCAACTCCCATCACATTTACATGTCACTGATTGTACTCCTCATTCTGAGCGAAGACGAGGGCTTCAACAAGAACGTGCACACAATTGTATGTTTTGCCTGCCACATGCTCTCCTCCCATCACATCTTATCTGTGTGCTATTTCCATACTATTTCCAGATGCTGAAGAATATCACGTGGTACACGGAGCGCAGCATATCGGAGATATCGCTGGGCGGCATCCTCATCCTGATCGTCATCCGCACCATACAGTACAACATGCTGAAGATGCGCGACAAGTACTTGCACACCAATTGCTTGGCAGCCCTGGCCAACATGTCCGGACACTTCCGCGCCCTCCATCCATATGTGGCGCAACGCTTGGTCTCGCTGTTCGAGACGCTGGCGCGCAAGCATACGCGGCTGGATGCCCAGCTCAAGGAGCCAGCCGACAGCGCTGTGTTTGTCAATGTCGTCACTACGGCTGAGGATATGCTCCAGGACCTGAGCGTACTGGAGGAGGTGCTGCGCATGGTATTGGAAATCCTCAACTCCTGCCTTACAAATCAGCTTGTGTATTGTCCGAACCTGGTCTATACGCTGCTGTACAAGCGCAGTGTCTTTGAGGGCTTCCGCAGTCATCACGCCTTCCAGGATGTTGTCCAGAACATCGACATGGTTGGTTATCCTTTAAAAATGTAATAAGTGATAATTAATTATCCTTTTGCCTTTTCAGGTGGTTGGCTTCTTCTCATCGCGTTTGCAGCGCGTGCAAGAGCAGCGCGGCGAGCTGGGGGTCAACGAGGTGCTCGAGGTGATATCGAAAGGTGCCAGCCAATGGTCTAGCGATCGGCTGAGGGTAAGTGAGCCTTTAAACCAATGAGAGAGATATGGGCTTCATGCGTGTTTATTGCTTATTGTTGCAGAAGTTTCCGGATCTTAAGTTTAAGTACGTTGAGGAGGATGCACCCGAGGAGTTCTTCATTCCATATGTCTGGACGCTGGTCTGCAAGTACGGCTGCGTGCACTTCAGCTCGGAGAGCATAAAGACCGTCACCACGGACATCGCCTGCTAATATTTGTCCCACGCTCCCTCCCACGCACACTCTTCTTCTTCGCTTCTCCTATCGACGGAGCATATCTGATCTATGTATATGCCATCTACTAAGACAGAGCCTGGCTCGCACCTATGTATGCCTAATGCACTAATTCAAGCCAAAAGGTCAAACTGTTATATCGAAAGAAAAACGAAACACATCTAGAACTTTGACGATAAATGGAAACAAAGCTACAGCTAGACAAGCGATCTAATGATGAATATTAAGTATGTTTACCGTCAAACCAATCGGAAATTTTTCAAGTTAATACCAACATGGCATAAACCCCATAACACATGATAATATTTAGCTGCGCTGACTAACGGAGCATACCTATGAATGTTTAGCGGCAGAAACGAAATCAATAAAAAGTATACACATATTAAAGAAAAGGAATATATATATATACATATATATATAAATATACCTATATATGGATACATAAACATAGATATATTTACATTATGTATTTTAGTCTATGGATAATGATATATTATTGTATTTAGCAATTGAAAAAGTCGATAAATTATATAATAACTAAAGTTTATCATTCTCGTGCTCCTCTGGTGGAGGTGCCGCATACCATGTTCGGCTCCAGCTCAGCGGGCTCCATCGTCTTCGGAATCGCTGAATCGCTGCTATCCATATTCACGTTCCGTAAGCAGCAGGATGTGCTGAAGGCGAGCAACGCCGTTGGTGGAGAGCTCTCTCAGCAGTTTCGTACCCACTATCCGCTGGCCAACCAGAGCCTATTGCTCATCCTTGTACTGACAAACCACTGCACGGCCCAGGAGAACGCCTATCGCGCCAGTCTCTTTGGCTGCGCCGACTCAAAAGACTCACCCAAGCAGGGAACGGTGTCTTTCCAGATTGACTTCTCGGCCGTGTACGAGACACTGTGCCGCATTGTTACCATCGACCAGGCCACGCTACTGCTCTATCTGCTACTCCATCGCAACGAGCGCTTCTACAGGTTCGTGATGCAGCAGCAGGACCTCGAACAGTTGGTCATACCCATTCTGCAGACCCTGTACAATGCCCCCGACAGCAACTCCCATCACATTTACATGTCACTGATTGTACTCCTCATTCTGAGCGAAGACGAGGGCTTCAACAAGAACGTGCACACAATTGTATGTTTTGCCTGCCACATGCTCTCCTCCCATCACATCTTATCTGTGTGCTATTTCCATACTATTTCCAGATGCTGAAGAATATCACGTGGTACACGGAGCGCAGCATATCGGAGATATCGCTGGGCGGCATCCTCATCCTGATCGTCATCCGCACCATACAGTACAACATGCTGAAGATGCGCGACAAGTACTTGCACACCAATTGCTTGGCAGCCCTGGCCAACATGTCCGGACACTTCCGCGCCCTCCATCCATATGTGGCGCAACGCTTGGTCTCGCTGTTCGAGACGCTGGCGCGCAAGCATACGCGGCTGGATGCCCAGCTCAAGGAGCCAGCCGACAGCGCTGTGTTTGTCAATGTCGTCACTACGGCTGAGGATATGCTCCAGGACCTGAGCGTACTGGAGGAGGTGCTGCGCATGGTATTGGAAATCCTCAACTCCTGCCTTACAAATCAGCTTGTGTATTGTCCGAACCTGGTCTATACGCTGCTGTACAAGCGCAGTGTCTTTGAGGGCTTCCGCAGTCATCACGCCTTCCAGGATGTTGTCCAGAACATCGACATGGTTGGTTATCCTTTAAAAATGTAATAAGTGATAATTAATTATCCTTTTGCCTTTTCAGGTGGTTGGCTTCTTCTCATCGCGTTTGCAGCGCGTGCAAGAGCAGCGCGGCGAGCTGGGGGTCAACGAGGTGCTCGAGGTGATATCGAAAGGTGCCAGCCAATGGTCTAGCGATCGGCTGAGGGTAAGTGAGCCTTTAAACCAATGAGAGAGATATGGGCTTCATGCGTGTTTATTGCTTATTGTTGCAGAAGTTTCCGGATCTTAAGTTTAAGTACGTTGAGGAGGATGCGCCCGAGGAGTTCTTCATTCCATATGTCTGGACGCTGGTCTGCAAGTACGGCTGCGTGCACTTCAGCTCGGAGAGCATAAAGACCGTCACCACGGACATCGCCTGCTAATATTTGTCCCACGCTCCCTCCCACGCACACTCTTCTTCTTCGCTTCTCCTATCCACGGAGCATATCTGATCTATGTATATGCCATCTACTAAGACAGAGCCTGGCTCGCACCTATGTATGCCTAATGCACTAATTCAAGCCAAAAGGTCAAACTGTTATATCGAAAGAAAAACGAAACACATCTAGAACTTTGACGATAAATGGAAACAAAGCTACAGCTAGACAAGCGATCTAATGATGAATATTAAGTATGTTTACCGTCAAACCAATCGGAAATTTTTCAAGTTAATACCAACATGGCATAAACCCCATAACACATGATAATATTTAGCTGCGCTGACTAACGGAGCATACCTATGAATGTTTAGCGGCAGAAACGAAATCAATAAAAAGTATACACATATTAAAGAAAAGGAATATATATATATACATATATATATAAATATACCTATATATGGATACATAAACATAGATATATTTACATTATGTATTTTAGTCTATGGATAATGATATATTATTGTATTTAGCAATTGAAAAAGTCGATAAATTATATAATAACTAAAGTTTATCATTCTCGTGCTCCTCTGTCTTTCTGTATTTCTCTATCAGCATGTGGATAAGATAACTTTTTGGGAGTCCAATCTTAATTGTGTCACCAAAATGTTCTTATCTTCGGGTAGACAGTTTTCCTATTCCAAAAGAACAGATAATGTTTTCAACTGGCACATTCGATCGTCTGAGAAACAATATCTGTGGCACAGTGAGGACAATTATTCCGTGAACGTACTAAATCTAATATATACAAATCTCGTGCCACGGTGTATCTGGCTGAACTCCTCCCAAACTGGTCGACCGATTTTTATGAATTTTTGTTTGTATATTTAGTAGGCATGACAATTTTGTAACTTCCTTAAACGACCCATCACTTTTTAATCCGGATTTTATTATATTGTTATTAACAACGCCCAAATGCTTTGATCTATTTGTATGTGTTTTGTGACTGAAAGATTTTCCATCTAGAGAAAATGGCAACAAGTGCATCGAGTATTTGCATCCGCTTCGTCTTGCATTCGAGCACGAGCCATATATCGGATATTCCGCTCATCCGAAAACGCTCATTGGTGCTATGCACCAAGGTAGGTAAAGTGCACAATTAATGCATGCTTTCAAATGACATCGTCAGTAATACTATAATATAGTAATACCATAATAATATCTTGATTTGTACGTGAATAATTTTGGGACAATCGCTGTTCGCGAATGAGTACACTAAGCAGCCTCCATTGTATCAATAACATCTGCCTCAAATTGTATCACTTGAAATATTGCCGCCAAATATTTAATGCTTGGCTGGCAAATATCGAACGAACAGGAAGGTAGCTTCAGAGAACGAAGCTTTAGATAACCCTGGAGATAACCTCTGTCGGTAACTTTAATGCCCTATTTATTTATTATTTATATTTATTTATTTATATTTATTGGTTTATTTTTAGAAATGGAGAACTTAATAGGCAGCATACATATATTTTCAGAATAATGGCCATTATGTATACGCAGCGTGTACCCCACAAATATTTGAAGCTCTGTTTTTATGTCTTGTAGTTTTTTCATATTTTGCATTTCATTAGTCATGGGTGTATCGATGCCACCGAGGTCTGTCTGTTTGCGCTTGATTATGCATATTTGCACTATCCACGGCAGCAGAGCAGCAACAATTACAATGGGCCCCGTCTTGTTTATTACTATGTATTTTTCCCACCAGCAGCACCCCCGCCAGCAGGCAGCGCCACTAACAGCCACAACAAAAAGAAAAACAAAGAACTGACTTTTACTGCCTGCCTGACGTCAAAGTTCGTTGACTTTGGTTGTTGTCGGTGTCGGTGTCGTTGTCGGTGTCGTTGTCACCGCTTCAACATAGACACAAGCCCATCGAAAGGTTAGGCATGCTACAGGGTGCCGGTGGCTGTTGACTGGTGGGTGGAGTAAAAGGGAATATTGTTATGCTCTCGCAGAGGACATACACGATTTCGATCAGGATGAAAGATTGAGTCTATAAGCAAAAACGTCCTTTAGACTGTTTGACCGTCTGCTTCTCAGTGCAACATTCCACTTTGCCTTCATTCTTGAATGGAAAGATCATTTTTGTGACTGTCGCGATCATAGCTAGTTTCAAAGCATGGAAATAGATGTAAACCAAAGCATTTATTGGCTTTAAAGATATCAAATAAACTCTTGCTGATCGTCGCACTGTGGAAGAGTACCTATACTTCTGCAGGTCAATGCTGTATTTTCTGAATTTTTGCATTTTTATTTGCATTGTGGTCGGTCGGCCGACTTGGTTGCCGTTGCACTTTTGGCCAGCGCTCCGTCGTACGTGCCTCAAATAAATAAGTTCGAACTGCAGGCAAGCAAATAAAAAGAGAGAAAAATGAAAACCCAAAGTAAACATGGATGGATGTTGTATGGATGTGTAGCTAATAAAATGCGTTTACTGTAGCTGCGCTGCTGCAGCTGGCGCTGCAGAAACGCGGAAAATGTGTTATTGTGCATTTTCATGGCATGTTGCCGCGGTTGCAGTTGCCCGCGTGCGCCTAGTGAATTTTAATTAATTTCTAGCTTACAACAAATGGCGAAAATTGTTCAAATTTCTTTACCGCTCATTTTGCCATTAATTTTGCCATGCTGGCTGCCTGGCTGCCTTTGTTGCAATTTTAGTTGCTGCTTCTCAGGGATGTGCAGGCAACCCATTTTGATCAGGCCAATAACTTGTTCCTATTTCGGTTGCTACTTTGTTTCCAAAATTAAATGAATTTAGATTCCATTCAATTGAATTCGCTGTGTTGCCCAATTGCAGCGCAGAATTTTCCAAAAGCTTGGCCAACAGCGAAAAAATATTGCGCATGCGCCGCTTGATTGAAGCGAGCTTCCCTCCGTTCCACGCAGCTCACTTACCTTCTTGACCAGACCGCAAATTGTTGAGCAAATTTCAACAGATGTGCAAAATCTGCGGCTCATTCATTGGACCCATTAGGCCACCCATTTTGATTTGGCGATTAAGCAGGAAGTGGGCAAATAGCCTTCGAAGCACCCTCTGGCAATGGAGCGTAGGATCTTAAATATGTAGAAGACCAATTCGAGTAAGTTCTCGAATGTTTCAATGAAAATAACCATTAGTAATTAATCATTGGGGCTTTATGATCAAGGACATTATAGATTATAATATCAAGAAATATTAGATCGTATCGAGAAACATTTTATTTTAGTTACTGATTATCTTGGATTATTTATCTGAATGACATGCAAAATTTGTGGTAGATTTGACTCGATTATATGGAATTAATGTACATATGTATTTCGAACATAGAACGAAGAGATACCCAAATGTTCGTCATAATTATCCTCCTAGGCCCTAGGGTATCAAAGCATCGTAAGATTCCAGTCGCCGGTTGCGATCAAGTGTTGCAACTACGCTGCTCAGTTCGATTCATTTTTGGATCGGTAGGCCCGCATTTTCGCGTTTTGTTTTGGTGAGCGGCTTTAGGTCATTGATCCAATAGGTTGTTTATAAAAAAGACCTATATACGAGTGGGAATACAACTACGTTTGCAGCAGGCCCGCACATACAGGTTCAAATGCGAATATCTTGGAAATTTGCCCAAGCGCAGCCGCAGCCGCAGCCGCAGACCCGGCCCGGCCCCAGACCAGACCAGACCCAGCATTTGCCCTCGCTTAGGTCTTGCTTCAGCGACTTCGTCTCAAAATTATGCATATTTGTTGAATTAGATTTTGAGTTACTTATTTCGTTTTTTTCCCCCATTTGGTTTATTGCCAATCGGCTTAACATAAATTCGCACCTTTCAATTGTTTATGTTTGCTTGTTTCGACGATGGCTTTGGCGTGGCGTTTCTCACCGGTTTGTCCGTCCATTCGTCCGCCCGTCCGTCCGTCCGTCCGTCCGTTTGCCTGCGTATTTTTACCGCTGACGCAGTGGATCGTAGTGGTTTACCTAGACCCAACTGGGAATCCATTGACGTGGTCTAGTCATCTGTCTCTCGATGTGACCTTTGCAGCTATTTGATCTTGTTTGTCCATTCGATGTTGTTGAACGATCGATCAATCGATCGATCGAGTGCTGGCCCGCATGAATGGGCCAGTTTTGCATTGAGACTTGGGCTTGGGCCATTTCCAAGTGAAATCTATGAAAGTGGAGCCGCCTTGCCTGAATTTTGCCTCTGGCAAAGTGGCAAAGGGGCAATCTGCGGCGAAGCAAAGCCGCCGTCTCTCAGCTGCAAACAATGTGAGGCCGCAGACACGGAATTCGCATCTGTTTATGTTTGGTGAAGGCAGTGATACTAGTAAGTATTCAATGAACTGGTTTTCTATCTTTAGCTTGGATAATTTCCAGAAGTCTCTAAGACTACATTTTTTGTATTAGCTTAATAACATTAGGTCTATTGCGGATGCAAGTGAATCAATGATGAATAGCAGCTTATACGAATACATAGCTACATATACCTAAACAACAGTTGATGGATCTGGGCCACCCCAATTGTTTATTATTCAAGAATATGCACTGTATTCATCAACATAAATTATCCAATCGACAATTATGTATAGGACAATCGATGGGGGGTATACCCTTCCTTGAACGATTGTTGAGAAACACAAACCAGTTTAAAGTTGCGATACGAACCTGTCAAAATGCCAGGAGTCGAAAGGCAGCATAGCAAAAGGACTTCACCTTTTTGGCGAACATAATGTTCAAGATATTGGGATACGACTTTCTGGACTCGCCCAGGCCATCGTGGCAGAAGGTTCTACTGCAACTGTTATGAGGCCTCATTCGTGGCACTCAGGACTCTCCAGTGGGAGCCGGCGGCCGGGAGTCCATCCAAAATCATGCGCCAGGGCCTCCACTTCTTCTACATGATCAGCGCAGAAGTGAAGTGCGTCACATTCATAATCTAATCGCTACTCCTAAGGTTGCAGGAACGTATCCTAGGGATGAGTCAGTTGGGAGGGAGTACGAGGTCAACAGACACTATCTTCCCTGAACGACGCGATATGTGCTGTACTTCTACTACTTCGTGATGGCTGCGATGGCATTAGGGCCTCTTCTTCAGTCGTTCATAACGTATTTGCTACAGGGGAGCGAGGCACAGTTCCCTTTTCTACGGATCTTTCCAACGCGGCTCAGTTTCAGCTCGGATACGCCCCCAAGCCAAGCTGTAGCCAATATCATGGACTTTACCTACAGCCAATTCATCGTCAATGTCAGTTTGGGCACAGATCTCTGGATGATGTGTGTCTCGAGCCAGATCTGCGTGCACTTTGGATATCTGGCCAGGAAGTTGGCCGCATATCTTCCAATTCGAGAACGAGAGCGAGAAGATTGTGAGTTCTTGGCCAGCCTCGTGCAGAAACATCAGCTGTTCCTCAGGTGGGATGGGAGGTTCTCACATCACGGATATTTAATAGCTAAGGTTGTGCACTTTGTTAAAGCTTGCACAAGGATGTGAATCAGGTTTTTGGCCTTCTCTTGGCCTCCAATCTTTTCACCATAGCCAGCCTGCTCTGCTGCATGGCCTTTTACACCGTTTTCCAGGGTCTGAATGCGGAGGGAATCTCCTAAATGATGCTCTTTGCCCGCGTTGCTGCCCAGTTCTATATGGTCAGCTCCTATGGGCAGCGGCTTATCGACTAGGTGCGATACATATACTCTCGGCAGAGTTCCAGCATTTCCATGGCTGCCTATTTTCAGAACTGGTATGATGGATCCATACGCTATAAGAAGGGCCTCCTCCTTATTATGGCTCGCGCCCAGCGTCCAGCGGAGATATCCGCTAAGGGTATTATCATTATATCCCACGACACCTCTAAGATCGTGAGTGAACCCCTCGTTTTTTTTTTAAATAAAATATAAAATTATTCCTGGTTTGACAGTTGTTGAGCATCACCTATCGATTTTTTGCGGTTATGCGCCAAACTGTGAGAAAGTGATCTGATCTGTTCCGAGAATAACTGGCAAATTATCAAAATTGTTGGTTCTTCAGTAGGATAAAATATGTGTAAGGGTCAATTACTTGTTATTTTATGTATGGAAAATGAACTTTATTTTATTTGATTATTAAATTAAATATATGTACAGAAGATATAAATTATCCAATCTTTTCCACAGAGTTTTTTTTTTAGAAAATGAAGCATTGAAGAGCTTGAGATCCGATGCGAATATTCCATCGCACCCCTGGTATCTTTCGGTCTCCAATATTATTCTATCCGTTAGAGCTGTTTTTAATATTAGTGATTGCATTTCTTGTTTAGAAAATTGTAAAACAATTTCAAATTCAGTTTCAGTATAAAACACTTTATTTCATGATGAATCAATTTGATTTATTTTATCACAATAACTTAAGCTCTAGATGGTTCGGGGGTGTTGGACACCTCCGACAGTACAAAATAAATGGATCAATGACAGAAACTATATAAATATTACGTAGTACAGAAGAGCTAATCGAATAGATTAGAATAGATTATGATGTGTATGTGTATGCGTATGCGTATGTGGGTTATAGTAAATGCTGCCTTTGGTTCTGCTACTTTGCAGAGCTCGAGAGAAAAGCAGGCGCCTTTGGCAACACATCGACCGGATTGGCCGACCAGCAGTAGCTCCAGCTGCTGATCCTGGTGACCCCTACATTCCCTCGCAGGTGGACATGCAGTCCTTGTAGCTGGAGAAATTGTTCTCGTTGCCGTCGCATCCGCCGAACTTGAACTCCACGCACTTCTTCTGCTCGGGATCGTAGCGCCACCGCGGTATGAGCGCCCGACAGACGCCCTTGCGGGCCGGCATCAGGCAGAACTGCTCCGGATGCGTATTGCGGCCCGTGTTGGCCACGTCGTCCAACGAAATAGCATCAAAGAAGTCGCTCACATCATCGTACAGATCCATGGGACGCCCCTCGCTGACTCCCGCCCCGGCCAGCAGCAGCCCCAGCACCAGCACCACACTGGCCACCTCCATCGCTCGCAACAGTCGGCCCTGTCCGCACATTGTAGACACGCTTAACTCAACGGAACTGAACACAGTCTCTGGGATACAGCTCTCTTTCTCTCTCACTTGTTCACCTGGCGACTAGTGGCACGCAACTGGTTGCACCGCAGGTCGGCATTTGGTTTTATACGACGACCTGTGACGTGACTGGCGGCAGATCGTCAGCGCCATGGCTACAACTGAGAGCCAACCATCGAGTGGAGCTTTTGATTTGGCTCCTAAGCTGCTCCTCTCCACCGCTTGGCCGCTTGGCCGCTGGCGTTGCCAGATTTTCATAAGAGGGCTGATGGTAACGGTTACTAAGTGACGCTCACTGTTGGAAGCTGCCGAGCTATACGACAGATAACTGAAGAGCATTCGGATTGACTATGTTAGAAGAGGTTATAGAAATATCTTCAATATCTTAATAGCTGTGACAAGGTGCTGCTTGGAACACTTACCTTCTCCAGTTTCAGCTTACCATTTTTCACTGCTTTCGTTTATTTCCTACAACTCCAAGCAGTCACATCCACCGGGTGCTTGGTGTTGCCAGATGGTAGGGGTTACTCCGTGATGTTAATCGCTTACAAGGTTTATCTTTGTCTGTTCTGATATTTATCACGTCTCCCTCCTACAATCGCAGAGATCGAGAGCCATTAAACCCCCCTGTCCCTTGGCTGATCTCGGAGCGGACGCGTCGGTTGCCGGGTAATAAAATAAACAATTTTACTGCTGTTGACTCATTTGAGAATTGCCTGCCTCTATGTCTGTCTGTCTGGCTGGCTGCGTGTGGGAATCGAGCAGGGGCAGACGCAGAGGTACGGAAAGAGGTACGCCAGAGTCGGAAAGAAAGCAAGAGTCAGTGTCGGCGGCATTAATTTGTGCAATTGCCACGACTAGGACTAGGACTGGGATGGAGCTGGAGCTGGAGTTGGAGTGGAAGTGGGAGTGGGCCCTCAAGGTAACGCATAAGCAGATGAAGACAGTGTTGATGATGATGCCAGGATGCTGCAGCAAGAAGCGGAAGCGCAGCAGTAGCAGGAGCAGGAGCAGGAGCAGCTGGAGCAGCATTTGTGGCCATGATAAAAATTGCATGAGCTTGCACTTGGCATTTTATGCTGTTGCCTGTTGCCTGCCGACGTTCCGGAGGAGGGTTTCGGCCTCGGCCAGTCAGACGCTCTCCCCAGTTGCAGTCAAATTTTCATTTTTCCGCTCACGTACTTCGATTAAATTCTCATTTTGGTCATAATTTTCCAGTTTTTACGTTGGCTCCGTTGGCCCTAAATTGCACCTTGGCTCTCTCTGGGGCTCTCTCTGGATCTGGATCTGGCTCTGACTCTGGCTCTGGCTCTAGTTGGCCACGTTCTTTATGTGCGTGGGCCATCGAAGACATCAAGTTCTCTGTCGGCGAATACATTTGGAAAATTAAAAGTTTTCCTTGCACCCGCCACGGCCTGGCTCCGTTCGGCTGGGCTCGGCTCGGCTTTGCTCTGCTCTGCAATTGCTGGCTCCGCTCTCCCACATAAATCAATTTGCAGCGAGAAAGTTTTATTATCGCTGCATAAATCCGTTAACAAGGCCCAGCCACCTGATGCAAGCTCCCGAGTCCGTATCCGTATCCGTATCCGTTTCCGGGAAGTACGTACATAAGAGACACGTACATGTCTGTGGGCCTGGCTAATTCAGCGGCTCGCACGCATCGACAAGCGAATTCCCACTGAGCATTGAGCGCTGTCAGAGACAGGAACTAGCTGCGGGCTAAGGACACAAAAGGAACTTTTGCGCGTAATAAATTGATAAATAGTCAGGACACACCTGCACGCATCTGGAAGCCACTCATGGGGCAGCCCCGACGCGCCACAGCATGCAACGGATTAACGTGTAACAAGCTGGAAAGTTGTCTGCAAAAAGGAGCACTCTTCTGCGCTGCTGTTCGAAAACAAAAGTATATTCGCTTCTACTTCTAACGCCACTTCCATGGGGCCACTATTGGATTTCCTATTGAAAACCCGAGACTAAAGGCAGCAAATATTGATCTTCGTTCTATTTAATGGGACACACTTCTAAATACTGTACTATAGAATCATCCCAATGATGTCCCTTCATTTCTAATCTGAGGACTTTTAAAATATTTTGCATTAATTGCAATAATATAATAATACATAGCATAGTGCTCTCTCTCATACTCTACATAGTTCTGGGACCACAGCGTTTCGATCCGAAGAGAGATATAGTTGGTGGATACCATTTTCAGCAGTTTCTATAATGTTCGGCCCGTGACTCGTTTTCAGAGCCAACAAATATGCAATACAATACAACTTTCGGGTGGCGACATCCGCTGCTAATTGCTTATAATTAACTAAATGACAGCCCGGACCTGGATCTGGACCTGGACCTGTAGTTGGGCCCGGACGTGCCGGCCACTTCATTTGTAGCTCATAAAGCAATCACATGCACTTGCACAACTATAAAAACATCCTGGCTGGCTCTGGCTTCTGGCTTCCGAATGCTTGGCTTGGCTCTTGGTCTCTCGGTCTCTCGGTCTCTTGGACATGTTTTCTTGTCCTTCCGTCTGCCACATCCGCTGGTACTTTTTTTCTCTTTCTTTGGGGGTCGTCATGCTATTGCCATTAGCCTAGCCTTTACTACTTTGCCACATTTCCTTTTGCGACTTCTTTTCGGTCGCTCGCATTTTTTCGCCAACTTTTGGCAGTTTTCCATATGCAACACGCAACAGACGTTTTTATGTGTTCTCTGTGCGCCGCCCATAAAAAAGAAAAGCCAGCCAAGAGCCAGGAGGCATTCGCCATGGTCATGGGCCATCATGGGGCAGCATCAACAGTTTGCCGAGCAACCGGAAGGGGTGAATGCGTGGGGCAGACAAGAGAATGGAAGTCAATTATCGAATTAATTTAGTTATCCAGTGTCCGGCTCTGAACGGGCCGAAACGGAACGAGACGGGCCTGGAAATGGTTACATTTTCACTTCATTCCCGTCATAACTGTGAATGCGAATCTGAATGTGAATGGTAACGACTAGAACGGGAGGGATTATGACGGTTGCTGCTGGCCAGCATGGAATTCAAATTGTTTTCCGCCAGCAAGCTGCGGCTGGATTTCGAAAATGTGCAATTAATTAAATTACTCCGCAAAATGAAATTTTTGTCACTGCCAGCAATTGGCAGCCCTGCTCCCCACTCACAGGACCCACTGCCCAGGACCCACTGCCTCCCTCCAGTCCACTCCCGTGTGAGGCTCCCTTTTCCGTACTGCCTTGGCCATGTACATGTATGTATGTGTTGGTAATTGATGTGTTAATCCGCACATTGACAGCGGTTGTTGCGGTGGCTTTATGGAAATATGCCCTTGAGCCAAGCGCCCGGACGCGCACACAGTGCCGGCCTCCGTTCGGCATTTTGCGGACCTGTTAAAAGGATTTTGCGCGATGCATTTCCTGGCGGCGTGTGCTGCCAGGCAGGTAGGTACTGGCTAAGTAATTTAATTACATTGCTGCCACAAATTTATCGCAATATTGTTTATTGGCCAGAGGCCGTTGACGCATTTTGCCCGACATTAAACCTCTCCAGGGGGGCGTGGACCGCTAATCTGTGGCGCAAATTGAAATTGAGATGCTTTGTGATCGCATCTTATAATCTAAATAATCGTTTCTTATATACGGGTTCTGGCTATAACTTTATAAGATATATGACCAACTTTTCGTAACACAATACCAAAGGAGAGCGAGGGAATGCGGCAGGCATCGGCTTCGGTCGCTTTTCTGATTTAATTTAAGAATGTAATTTTTTGACTGTTTTTAATTTTGAAAATCTTCTTAGTTAAGATTATCTAATAGCCTAAAAGTCTGTTTAAAAGATCTAGATTAATGGCTTGTCGAACTTATATTCTTGAAGTTTCTGCTCACCATTCCACCTGGATTCCAGGTTTCGGTCCATATACCCTCTCGATAACCCGCATTGTCTATGCGGAGCTTCCTTCGTTGGCTCTCATGTTTTTTTAATCTGATCAATTGGCGCATCGTGTCACATAAATTCCGACAATTTTAGGAATGCACAAAATACACTAAATTTGTTGGTTGTTTGCCTCTTGAGCCGTGGCATCTTTTTTGCCTGCAAATAGACGACACTTGAGGCCAGGGGGATACCGGGCTGGGCCTGGCTTCTGGATCCTGGATCCTGGCTCCCAGTTCCACGTCTGTTCATCTCAACACCTTGGCAAATGAAAAGAAATTGCCAAGAAAAAGGCAGGACAGGACAGGACAGGACAAGGAGTCTTGTCTGGCCATCGATGCTGATGTTGATGCAGCACGTGCTCTTGTGTCGATACCCGAAACCCAACAAGGACCCGGACCCGACCAGGACAACATACTTCAATGCAATTGCATTTAAATCAGTTGGCCGTGTGGTGCTCGTGCGTTGTTTTCCCGAGTCCTTCGTGTGTTGCCGCCGTTTGCTCTGCTCATAAATTATGCAAAATTTTTCCCAGCCAAACCGTCTCTCTATATCTCTGTGCGGCTTGTGCGCCATTTGTTCATTTCGAGACCAATAAAACGAAGCGTTTGAAAGTTGTAAATAAGTCCCTGCCATTCGGCGTGTCTGCCCCGGGGCCCCTGTCCGCCTCCTGCCCCCCGCCGTCTGCGGCTCGTAAACTGTCGGGCAGCATTTTGTCAGTAATTTTCTATGTGCAACTCCCGCTTAATGAATTGCTTGTGTGCCGGCTTGCTGCATATGCATAAGCAGCTAAATTTGCTTATAGAAATTGCATTTAAATATGTTCTCGCCCTGACCCATACCGAGCCCGCACCCGCGCCCGCACCACCCACTCTTCTTTCAGCTTGCAGCCCGCAGGCAAAAATGCAAAAATAATGGCGGCGTATAAGGGAACAAAGAACGCCATGCCCAATTATTGCGACTCAAAGATACCCGCCAATCGGATCTGATCCAAAATGTAAAAATTAACACATAAAATGGGTGGAAAACTTGACCTTTGGGTTGCTTTATCTATATCTATAAACTGCAAATCCAAGTATAAAGAAGGCCTTCAACATTATTTTTGTCTCGTGGAAAGTACATAAATTCAAAAGTTCTAATTTGTTCGCACATCGGTCTCAGCAGGTGCAGTTTTTAAATATCTATGAAAAATTGGAAAAACCATCGACTCATACTCTAGGTCGACTTCTGCAAATTCTCTTATAATTCTTTCCACAATGCACGAAGTAATCATTATAATGACAGATGAAAACACTTTTGATGACAGTCAGATATACCCTTATGCGAGTGTTCCATGCTTGACGGGTATAAAAAAGTTCCTTCTTTCTTTGTCGCCTGGTAACATAATATTTTACTCAGAGATCGTAGAAAGGGGGAAAAATACAACAAAAAAAAAAAACGAGAAGAAATTTGTTTGGACATGGGACAGCTGTAAAATGGGAATAGAAAAAACAAACGAAATGGCTCGTGCCATGTCATGTCCTGTGATGCACGAGTCCAAGGATGCGCTCGCAGTCCTTTCTTCCGCCTCTCCCTCCCTCCTCCCACTGCTCGGCTCTCCTTTGTCATGTAGCTGGCTCCCCCTCTCCATCCCGGCTCCCCTTTGTGCAGTCTGCCTGACAAGGCAAACGAATCGAGGCATAAGTAGGAATCGCTGTAATATTTGCCAGGCAACATCCAGAGCGCTGCAGTCGGTGGGGCCGGGGTGGGCCCCAAAAACTTTAAGCCAAGACAATGCTACATAATCGAAAAACAACAGACGGACGCAGAGAGCTGAGAGTCCGCGTGAATTATGATGGATTTTTGAAAAGGCGCATGCGATGGGTTTTCTTTGATTGTGATTAGAAGATTTAACGAGTATTTTAGCATTTATGCAATAGTATTTCTGAAAAGTGTAGCACAAATTACAAAAAAAATATGAGGAAATTCCAGAAGACTGGAATCCAATAGAATGAAGTGAAACGACCTCATAGTCCAATGCAGATCGAGTTGTTTTTTCGACCTCTTATGAATCGGTTTGCTCAATATTCAAAAGCCTTATTTAAAATAGTTTTTAAAATAGTACCGCTATCGCTCTTTCCATTATTTCGAAATACGAGTATCTATAGTACAGTATCGCACAAGCGCTCCATTACCAAGTAACTTCATCTCCGAGGGCTGTTTAATAGGTCCGTGTCTCTTTGGATTTCCCCCTCTTAACCGAAAGGACAACGCTGCTTCCTTAAACAGGAATCTCCTGTCAAAATTTGAGGAAGCTGCATCATTTAGCTTATGCTTACTGGCCCTATATCAGACTTGCTCTTCATTTAAGGAGAAAATGGAAAAGTAGATTCCTATGTGCTCATGAAGTATTTCTTTTTGCGGTAAATCCATCACTCAAACCCAGGCTAAGCTTGATAAATACTATGGGAACTTTGCACCATGAATTTAAATGGTAAAAAAGTGATTTGCTGAATTTCATTGTTTCCGTACAAACGATGTCGAACGTCCAGGGCGCCCGATTGAGCCATAACACTCGAATGGAAAAATGGAAAAAACTCACAAAGTGGTGTGAGCCGATCGCATATTGGAAGTGCGAGAGATTGGGGAAGCCATAGGCTTAAATATTGAATGATCGCGATTGCTCGCAATCGAAGACAATGCAAAGGCGCAGGAGCAGTTTCCATAGAAAAAATCCATGAATCCAAGAATGAAGATACGAATTGCTCCCTCACCCTTCCTATTCTCCGGACTGCTCCCGAGTGACAATTTATTGGATTGAGACCTGACGAAATGTCCCACTTTTTGGAAGGGATTACAAAATTGGACAAACTCCCAAATAGGAATCTCTTGGAAAAACAATCTTAGGAAAAAACAGTCTACAGAAGGGAGCGACGCGACGCTACGTCTGCCTACCCCTTGGGGACACTTTTGACTAAAAATCACACAATACGTTAAGTTTTCGTCATTCATAGTTTTTGTTCAACGGATTAGAGAGCGGCCTGGGGAGGGAGGAGGGAGGAGGCAGGAGGCAGGAGGCGGGGGAGAACCATCCAAGCAGCAAAACTTTTAATCAGAGACGAACGCGTTTGCAGCGCGCTAATTACATTAGTTTTGGTGGTGGTGCTGCTGCGCGACTGTTGGCGGTGCCCATGGAGCTCATGATGGTGCAGTTGCTCCTCCCGAATGTTTGATTATTTTCAATTATTACGAGCTGCACATTGTCCTGACTTTGGCATTGACAACGCGATACGATAGCACCCACACGCTCGTGCATGGGCGGAGATGGAGACAGGCACGGGGAGAAGGAAATAGGAAATGTTATTGTCGCTGCTCAAAACGCAACCCTTCGCCACCCCCATCCCCATCCCCATCACCATCCCCATACCCAACCTCATTCCATTCCATTTCGATTCCGATTCCATTTCCATTTCCCGCCTTCGCTTGGGAAAGTTTTGGTATAAAACAAAAATCTGATTTACATGGGAGAGGAAACAATGCTGCAGCTGATTGTGTGAGGGTGGGGCTGTGGCAGAGGGGTAAAATCATTTACATCCATTCATGTTTGTGTGTGTGTGGGTGTGGGTGTGTGTGTGCGGTGTGTGTGGGCGGTGTGTGTGGGTGTGTGTTGTTGCAACAAAGAACATTTCATGTTGAACAGATGTCGGAAGCCGCCGGCGCAGCCGTTGTACGTGTGGAAAAACTTGACACAATGCAGGCCCCAACCGGAGGGCAGTGGGGGGTAGTGGAGGGGAGGGGCTCTGTGACATTGCCACTCTTATCGGGCCACGTTGTCAAAGTTGTGCGACAATGGCATCCAGTGCCGTGCATCCAGACACCTGTTGCCACCCAAGCCCAGGCCCAAGCCCAGGCCCAGGCCCAAGTGGCAAGTGGCAAGAGGCAAGTGAAGCACTGAGCTCAAACACCAAAAATCAGATCAAGCTGGCTGGGAGGCAGAACTTTCCAATTGAGTTTTCTCCGTACTTTTTAAAAGACAATCTGAATTGAAACGAATCGCACCCAGCCTGGAGGATGATTTTCTTACAATTCTGGTGGACTCTGATAGTGCTGGGTGGCTCCAAGATGCTCCCGGCCGACTCGGAGCCGGCGAGCAGCGAGAAGTTGTGCAGCTTCAATCGGGCCGTGAGGGAGGCGCGGGGCATGATGCAGGATCTCCAGGGCCAGGACCAGTACCGACGATTGCCCAGGCACACCATCGACGACATGCTGGCCAGCTTCGCCCAGACCAGCAACGAAGAACCTGAGGACCTTGCCATGGCGGAGGCAGCCAACGCCTGGTATCGGGACTTCCAGGCGGGCCAGAAGCAAGCACGGGCTGCCAGTAAACAGAGGGACAAGAACAACGAGAGTAAGTACTTCAAGGAAATGCAGAACACGGAGATCGCCAAGGTGAAGGAGAAGTACAAGGACACTGCGCCGGATCCCATCATCCCAGTGTTCGACCCCACCAAGGCTCCCTTTCGGTACAATGGTGGTCTCAGCTACCTGGACATCAAGCTGAAGCAGGCCCAGGAGGTTCTAGACGAGCACGAGAAGACAATCAAAAAGGATCCATACAGGGTGAAGGAGTACCGCACGAAGCCAGAACTCAATGACGATCTGCCGGAGTTCGGAGACGGGGCAGTGCCGGACGGGTTGTATAAGCAAACCTTGTCCCGGCTCGATTCGCCCAAAAGGAAGCCCAACAATCTGTTGCACGAGGCCAACTACAAGCTGTCCAAGATCGAGCAGGAGGCCTCCGAGAATGCCCAACGCAATGTGCGCCCCAAGGGCAGCGGCCTGATGAAGCGCAGCCCCTACCTCGGCTTCAATCCCATGAACGAGATCAAGCTGAAGACGAGCAACCGCCTCATGCTCAAGGGCATGGGACCCTCGCTGCCGAGCAGTGCGCTGGTGGAGAACCAGCATGCCCATCTCGTGGACGAGCTGATCAAGCGGCGGGAGCGGAAAATGAGAAGGGAGCAGGAGCAGCAGCAGGAGGATCAGGAACAGGATCAACAGGAGATGGACATGAACGATGACGATGAACGGCGCCAGCAGTACGATGGCTTTAGTTCGATTTCCAACAAAATGGGACAGTCTCCGGAGCTGGCATCCTCCGGCGGCCGCAACATGATGGATCTGCCCCAGAGCTACGACTATCGCCTGCCCCCGTACGATCGCTTCCACGCTCTCGGCCAGCGGCACTTGCCCAACATGGTCGACTACTTGCACCCCAACCGCAGGTCCGCTGGAGACCCGGGACGCTACAAGCGAGAGCATGCCTTAAATAGGACCCTGGAAATGCCGGCGAAGGGGGCCGCGAATGAGCCAGGAACTAAGGCCGAGCAGCTAGACATCACTAACTTGTCTGCGCTCACGGAAAGTACGCCAAAGGTCGAAGTACAACGGGATGTCAAGCTGGAGCCGGAAAAAGAGCCAATCGACAGCAAGGTCGTTGGAAAAGCTACTGATTCCGAAAACGGGCAATTCGAGGCAAAGCTATCTGAGCCCCTGAAAGATGTGCGGATGACTCTGAAAGATGGTGTTGGATCTGCCCAGTCCATACTTGAGACTGACGTTCCAACAAAGCCGGAGGTGGCCGAAAGTGCTCAAGACTCTGCTGTTAAGGGGGACAGTCCCGAGGCCAAGCCAAGGCCAGAGACAGAGACAGAGACAGATGCTATCCCTGAAGCCGAGGCGATCCTGGAGAGCCAGGACAAGTCAAACAGCCATGCCATCCGGCAATCGGAACTTGCCCAGCCACAGGTCCAGGAAAAGCCACAGGCGGCAGCCAGCCTTGAAGATGCCGTGCTGCAGGAGAGCATCAAGCTGACTGTGGAGGAGTCGGTCCCCAAGGCTGAGAGATCAAAAACAGCACCAACAGGAGAGTCCCTTTCGCCCAATCACGATGCAGTGATCAAACTCCTGGCCAATGAGCTGTCGCATCACAGCGGCGAGAAAGATCGCAACAAGCGACACATCAAGAGCCTACGTCGTCGCTGGTTTCCCAGAAAGAAACGGCGCTCTAAACGGTCCACCGGAGAAGAGCAGCAGCCCCCGGAATCCCCCGAAAGAACCAAGCGTATGGCTGCTCCTCTGCTGGACGACTTCGAGGATCACAATGGGAATCGCTTGCGTTTCGGAGACCTAGGGAGCGGTCTCCTTATACCCGATGCCGAGGAAGAGGCCGACCCCTACGATGAGGACGAGGCCAGTCTCTACGATGCTTCTAGCGATCAGGTGCCCATGATGAATCAGCGAGCTAACGGAGTGCTGCAGATGCAGCCTCTGCAGATGCAACCGCAACAGCAGCCGCAGCAGCAGCCGCATCAACAACAGCCGCAGCAACAGCAGCAGCAACAGCAGCCACAGCAACAGCAGCAGCAACAGCCGCAGCAGCAGCAACAGCCGCAACAGCAGCAGCAGCAGCAACAGCAGCCACAGCCACAGCCGCAACAACAGCTGCAAG
Source organism: Drosophila helvetica (assembly GCA_963969585.1). NCBI lineage: Eukaryota > Metazoa > Arthropoda > Insecta > Diptera > Drosophilidae > Drosophila > Drosophila helvetica. The sequence goes on from OZ018404.1 coordinate 3,421,195, forward strand.
TCCATCATCAACCCTCCCATTTCAAGGCCAGCTTCAATTTGACTAACTTTTTTAATGAGCTGCAAAAGATGCAAAAGAATCGTCCGCTTCAGCAGCAGCAGCAGCAGCAGCAGTCACCGATCCAGCATCAATATCTGCCACAACAGCAGCGCCTTCCCCAGAAGCAATATTTCCCAAAACAGCAATACCTGCCACAGCAGCAGCAGACACCTATACAGACCTATCCGAATCAGCCGCAGGTGAAGCAATCGGCAGTCCATCGATACTTTGGTCCCTTCTTCAACAAGCAGGTCAAGAACAACGTCTTGTCGACAGTGGATCCTTGCATTACACCAGTGCAGCCAGTGACGCGGACCACAGTGCCCATAACCATCGATCCCAATTGCATATCCATTACAACGCCCTCGCCCAACATGACGACGGAGTCGACTACGCCGGGGTTGGGTGAAAACAAAACGACAACGAGTGCACCGGACCTAGGGGGGGCCGATGTCTGCAACAGTCCAGATGCCCTGAGGTTGAACGTGTCCATCAACGCGAACGTGTGCGGGGATCCAAAGACGAAACAGTTCTATGGCAACGGATCGATCAACATGCAGCAAGCCTTCGATGAGATGGACACCGACTTGATGCTCGGCGATGCTTTAATGCAGAATGATGATCGATTTGCACGCGAGGCGGGTAGAAACTGGAGGGATAATACCAGTCACAGAAAGAACAATGGGTGGGGCAAAGGGATGTTCAAGGGGAAAAAGAAGGAGTACCGGCCTGAATCGAGCAAATGGTAAGTAGTCCGAGACCCTGTATAGAAGGCTCCTTTGAACACATCCAAGTATCATTTCTCGCAGCAGTGGAAATCCCGAATCCTGTGATGACAGTTTGGAGAAGCTCATAACTGGCAAAACATCGCAGGACATTGTGTCGGCCGTCTTTGAGGCAGTCAGCAATGACCCGGGTATGGATAGTCTGTTGCCCGTGCTGGAGCGCAATCGCAAGGGCTGCCACAACAAGCCCAAGAACTTCTATCAGATCCGGAACGACAAAAACGATCAGTACCTGCATCAGACGGAGACCATGGTGCGGGAGACCATGGCGGCGATTAGCGACATCATCGACAAGCAGGTGCGGACTCGATCCTGCATCCCTCTGCGCCCAGATCTGAGCGAGTTCTACGACCTCATCCTGAAGACAATGGATGAGCAGAAGAAGTGCCGCGAGAAGCGAGAGAACTCGCTGAGCGGCCTGGCCGACGACTTCAGCCAGGATGTGCGTTTGCTCGATGTCGACAAGATTGATTCCCGGTCCCGCATCGTCAAGAAGCTGCTGCGCCAGTACGAGGAGCTCCCCCTGGCGGATCAGCGTTCGGCGGCCAATGTCCGAGATGAACTCCTCATGGACCTCATGTACCTCCGCAAAATGGCGGACTCCGTGGAGCGCAGGCAGCGCAATGCCAAGCTGCAGGAGGTGCTGCGGCAGACCGGCATGAACAACGTCCTGAAGGCGCGCATCTCCAGCGAGTACTCGCCTCGCTTCATCAAGCTGGTGAAGACCGCAGAGCTGTTCAAGGAGGCCGGCGAGCAGCAGGCCAGGGCCTTCGTGGGACTCTAAGCTGGCCTATATGTTTATTTCTTTTTCGTTGAGTTCTCTTTACTATTAAATTAAATTGGAAATGTTAAATGATAATTAATTCGTCAGTCCATGTGGACTTTAGATTAGTCTAAAACGGATTGCCTACCGCGAGTGTAGAGGAGGATAGAGACAAAGGCGAAATTATTAATTGGAGCTTAATTGGAAAATTGCAGCTGTGCCCGCGCTCTTTTTCACATTTTCTAAACTATTTAGAGAGTCAAGGTCCCGGCAAACCTGCCACACCACGCCGAAGGAGCTGACAACTCGTCCCACTATGCCTCCCCAACACTTGCTACAATAAACCGTTTGAACAGATTGCCTTTGATTTGTCCCTTTGGAATATCAATAGTTTATTTTTAGGCATTGGAATTCGATATATTTACATTCACCAAATCAATAGTAGTTTTATGTCAAGCGAAACACGCGTAAGATGCAGTTCTCATTGTTGCATCGATGCACCAAAGCGGTGATGCTGAAGAAGCAGATGAGGCGCAAGGGCAGGCACCTGAGGAGCTGCAGACACCTGGCCTGTCGCCGGTTGCGCATGATGCGCCAGATCCGCGAAGAGCTGCTCCATAAGGTGCGCCAGGCGATAGAGGCCAGGCAGAGAGATATGGAGCAGGTGAAGAGGGATCAGGCCAGGCATGAGGTGGCCAGAATGGTAGCCACATACAAGAAATGGCTGCACAGCTGCTCCAAGTCGCTGTTGTCGCAGCGCCGGCTGATCGTGCAGCAGGAGTGGGAGGAACGCCAGTTGGATCGCCGACTACGTCTGCTGCGCAAACAGCTGCGAAGGCATCGCAGACCGCAGCGACTCGTGGACAGGTGTCTGCCCAAGGTGAGAAAAGCCCTTGCGAGGGCCTCGCGCCTCCATCCAACCATAGAGGATCAGGCGGAACAAGAGACCGAGGAGCTTAGGCGGTATTTGTCGCCGCCTTACGACAATCAAAAGAATTCGCGAAAGCCACGCCACAGCATCCTTAGCGGGTTATCCCAATTTTGGGAGGTGGAAGTGCGCCGCAAGAAGCCTCCCCGAATGGACACTGCGAAGACCTTTGCCCAGAATCCCTCTGAGCAGCTATACGTCGTGCCAGCGTTGCCTGCCAAGCCATCGAAGCCATGGAAGCGGAGGAAGAAAAAACCCACTGACCGCGAACTCGATTATGTGAACTGGATTGAGTCCGGCGAGTACAAGCGCAAGGGCTTAAAGAATAAACTGAAGGAGTGGGAACCCAGGGTGCATGATACTTTTATCCCGAATCCAACCATCGAAGAGCTGTGGCAGATGTATGCGGACCTGGTATCGGGTGAGGCAGCACCGCGATCTAAGCTGAAAAAAACACAGCGAAAAAGGAGGCGCAAGCGATCAAGAACTCTGAGCCAAATGAACCTGAACAACTTGCTAGATCTGGACAAGCCCTCTGATGTCAGCGTAGTGCTCAAAAGTAAGAAAATTAGAAAAAAGTCGCGATCTGGAAAACGTAAGAGTTCATTAATATCAAAAGTAAATGAGACAGTGAAACGGACTTTGGAAAAGAAAAAAACTGAGCTAGAAAAAGATAATAGTGAGCCCATAAGAGCCGGCGATGATACAACGCAATTAGTTCCCTTCAAAAGGGGGAACAAACAATATAGCATTAAGTCTAAAAGAGACGGCAAAGGGGCTATACCCGGTGGTAATAAATCGCAAATGTCTCCTTTGGAAACTGAGAGTATATTGGAGCAAACGGAATCCGAGCTCTCCTTGCTAAAAAATGATCTGTTCAGGATGGACAGGCAATCGGGTGCTGTGCCAAAAACATTGTTGAGACTGTCCAAGACGCAGAGAGACTCTCGGAAATCAGGTAAGCGGAGTAAAGAAACTGATATGGAATGGTTACTGCCGGGCAAAAGAAGACCTGAAGAGCCCTATTCAGAAGATGTCCAGAATATTGGTTCACCATATATTGGTGAGGAGCACGATGTTCGGACAAGTCGAATGTTCAGCTTGAGCGACTTGCGGTCCGACGGAAAGCACTCGGCATTGCAGCGCCTTCTGAAGAGCGTTATAGAGAGAAACAGTGTCCTAGATGGGACGGCCGATATGGAAGCTCTAATGCAGGTTGTTGGAAAGCATAATATGTGGAATAACCTGGCCGGTCTGTACTCTGAACTGCATACGACGGGGATCGCCAAGTCAGATATTGTGGTGCTCCTCTCGAAGAAGTATCTGGACTACCTCAGGGCGATTGAAAAGGAGTATTTAAATAAGTCAAAGCGAAAAGGAAAGTCTCTCGCCGATTCCAAGTTCAGAATGAAAACAATTAATGTGCGTTCCGAAATAATCGGAAACAAGGAGTGGCTCAATGAGAGCATGAGAGCTGAACACGAACACGAACCCGAACCTTCCTCACACTACTGTCACATTGCCTCGAAGGACAAACTGTTCGATATGGAGCTAATGGACAGCGACAAGATCAAGAAAATAATCGATCAAGAAAAGCAAATGGAACGCGATCAGCTTAATGAGCGGCGAAGAAAGCTCGCCTCCGGCCGAATCCCCTCTACGACAAGCATCTCTGAACTTATCGAGGTCGATCCGAATGAAGAGAAGGACCTGCTGAACTTCGAAATGCGGTACTCCGTGAAGAGCATACGAAATATGATGGAGAAGTACACGCAGCACTTTCAGTCCTTACCCAAGAGTCCGGTTATCCTGGCCCTCGAGAAGGAGAGGAGCCTCAGCGCAGCCAAGCAGGAGGCCATGCGGGCCCAATGTCTGGCCACACGCCCAAAGGCCAGTGTGGGCAAACGAAGGCCCTACATTCCAAAGCAGAAAAGGCTTCGTCCCGCCCAAAAACTCTTCTATTCGCCGCGTCAAACGTGCCGCGTGAGGAACCTCAACGACGACCTGGACGATTGCGAGTGTTGTTCCGTGTGTTCCGATGGGTCTTGGGTGGACGTGGGTGGAAGGCCTCGTGTCTACGAGAAGTGCCCGCGATGCGGAGTCAAGGTTGAGCTGCTCGCACCCACGCCCCAAGAAAGCCTTCGTTCCCTGTCCCAGGGCTCCATCGAGGCCTGCGCCAAAAACGAATTGATGCTCAGCACCGTGGCGGACATTTGCACCCATTGCGGCTACATACACGACAAGTGCCGGTCCTGCCCCCAGCTGCCCATCTGCCCAGGGCCGCTACGGCATCTGCGGCGCGTTGAGGAGGCAGTTCGAGCCCAGATCCTGCTGCAGCGCCCCGAGAAGAAGCCAGAAGCTTCCTTGTCGTGCTTGCCCTGCGGGATCCTCAGGAAGCCCACAAGTTACGCTGATCGGCTTATGTAGATGCAGAGTCACGGATCTGTTGCTTTTTCGTGGAGGAGCAGTTCCTCTGTGGGTGCGGAGGCGGTCTGCAAATGGGTCTGGAATGCATACACCCTTTAGACGGTGGCGAGTGGATAATGCTCGCATCAAAGGGGTACAAATCAGCTGGCTAAGGCGAAGGAAACATTTTGTTTAAGTGCTAAATAAATTCCTGTAATGAGTTTGCCTCGCCCGTCCGGGCAGGGCCGGCCGTCCTGCAGCTCGGGTGTTCTGTTCCGTTTGTGTGTTTCGGTTAAATGCTTCGGCAAGTTTCATAAAATATGCAAGGACTCTGCTCGCACATACACAGATGCCAGCTAACAAACACACACACACACACACACACACAATGCACTCACGTAACGGCAAAATGGTTGCTGGCTTTTAATACACTCTTTGCTCCCCTTCCCTTCCCTTCCCTTCGGCCCCAAACCGCTCCAAGTGTATGCAACGAAATTTCCTCCTTCTTCCGGCACTTCCTTTTTTCGGCCAAGTTTTTAAGTCGGTCCATGGCTGCTGTAATGGAATTTTATTGCACACTCGCACTCGCCTTTCCTTCTGTTTGCGCAAGCGAAACATGTTTCAGACATTTCCATAAATGAAAACTCCAAGCAACTCCAAGACTGGCTTGCACGCCGCAGATCCTACACGCTTCCAAGCGATCCTCAGCGATGTCAGAAGGAAGAAGAAAGAAGCAATATGGCAGTTACCCGGAATGATACTGTGTGAAGTTCATAGGCTAAAGGCTGTAAAGGTACCGGATATGAAAACATACCTAATATGTGTACACACATGTGTATCTGTGAATGCCACACGAATATCTATTATTTTTAGAGGGGTGCTATCAATTGGAGATTGGATATTGATTCTTTCTGATATCTACTTAATTGTGACTAATTTAAAAGAGCATTTTAGTGTGCATATATTGAATAAAGCAACTTTATTCTACAGAATAGGTATGAAGTCCGAAAGGGAGCCCCTGAAATAGCCAACCATCGGACAGATTCAATATGCCTTAAAGCATAATTAAAGCCCTCGGCGACCAGCAATCGACCAGCAAACTGTCGAATGCTTGGCAATAACATTTTTGGGAAATTGATGCCGGCGATCAATCATTTCCCAGCTTGCCAGTGCGTACACCACGGAGAGCTGTAAGGGACACCGCGTCCGGCACTTGGCAGCCTTTGTGGCCTGCGGCGGCATTTTCATTAAGACACTTTCTCTCTCGTGACGACCAATCCGTAAGTTGAGACATTTTCATTTGCATTTTCGTACAAATCGCCAAGATGGCGAGCACTCCCGCTCCTCCTGCTCCGCAACGGGACTCTTCTGTTCAATTTGTGATGACTGCTGTAACATTATCTTGTTTGCTCATGACACGCGACCAGGCCGGCCCCAGAGCCCTATCAAGTCAGACCATTCCGGCTGCCTGGCATTGTCCGGCTTTTGGCAGTTCACTCGCTAGTGGCTAGTCGCGATTCACGATTCACGATTCACGATTTGCGACAGTCTTTTGTCATTTTCCTCCTCTGGGCTTCCACTTCTCTTTTGCGGCTTGTCAAAACAAGCGAAGAGACGAAATGGAGCGTGCAATTGTCTGCTATTCGCAACTTAAATGGCGAGCATTGAAGCGAGCACATTGCGATGGTCTGGCCATCGCAAGATGCTGTACACTCGCAGTGATTGCATTTTATTAGCTGTCAAATTTTAATTAATTCCCAACATCTTGACTGTCCTTTATGCATTTATATGCTGAGCTCCCCCCGACAAAGCGGAATGGAATCACGCAGAGAGTGGCAGGGGAGCCGCAAGCCGCAATGCAAACCCACAAGACAATGGGGCTCCCATAGAAAATGGGCGTATAAACAGAGTATAAGCGGGAGCCCTCGACAAAGCGTGCAGGGTAATTATTGAGCTCAGGTGTGGGCATGGACATGGAATATCCCGCCTTTATGGAGCCATAAAGGAGCAACAAATCGGAGTCCTCGGAGGAGATGGGGGAAAACGTAAGACGTAAGCACAAAGAAGAAACACGGAAGATAAATGGGCCAAGTTATATTAGCATGGCTAAGGCTCCACTCGAGAACCACTGAATGGAGGAGGGATGTTCCTGGACTCAGTTCGGCTCGAAGTGTGAATAAAAATCTGACCACAAATGTAAATGAAATTAGCAGGAGGGGGGATGAGATGAGAAGATACAAGAATGTCTCCAACAGTAAAATATGTCCGAGAAGACAACAAAAACTGACCATTGCAGTATTCTCTATATAGATTATTGGGATCGTTTCCGACGTATCTCTTAAAAGCTAAGAGATACCCACATTGGGTGAGGTACTGGAAAGTTTCGTAGAACGTGAAGCTGATCGGGGAAATATAGTTTCCTAATATTTTCTTGTGCAATCATTAATACGTGTGAATAATGCGGAATAATGCGAATACGATCTAGAAACACAACATATTCCTACGTGATGGGCGAAACAATTTATATATAGTGGTGTATTTGCCAAAAATCCATTGATATCCATTCAATAATTGTGATAATGATTGATAGAATAAGTCGAACCGAACCGAAACATTTTGATTTCGGCTTTGTACATACTCTGCAGTTCCGCCATGATATTAAAAATACGGAATTTTACGATTTTCTTCACCGATAATGATTAAACTATTGTTAAGTTTTATTTTGAAAGAAACAATTAAAAATCATTTAAAAACATTATTTTTGAGTTTCATTTTTTTTATCAAAAAAAATGATTGTCTTTTTATGATTATTACAAAATAATCACAGTCCCTGATTTGTACTATTTATCCACTTTTGAGTTAAGACTACTGTTGCAAGCCTTTGAACAACGCATCTCACTCTACAAATCCAACTTAATTACTAGCCAATAACAGTAGCAGAACAGTCAGCAAGCTGAAACAATTGTACCCTATTCTGAAAAGCCAAAATAGCAACGATTTTGAGAATATAGTAGAATCAGCGAGCATTTGTTCTTGGGAAGCCCACTATCATTATCATCTAGGGAAAATGTGTACGGGAAATACTTACGATAACTGCAATTTGCACTTAACCCTTGCCGGCAGCCAAGAAGCGCTGCTTGAAGGGCCGCCGCAGCTTCTTGGGCGCTCGGCCCGCCCCTGGCGCTTCATTCAAGGCGTTGGTTAAGACGCGTCGGCCGTGCTTGCTCACTTGGACAATTAGAGGAGCAGCAGCCACACAGCCGCCCGCACAGGCCACACATCGGGACCCTCAGCTAACTGGCTCCTGGTAACCACTCCAGCCACTTGAAAAGTTGGCCGCAAAGTGCGAATGCATAATTAATTCCAATTATGAGTTCAGCCAACAACATTGGCAACATTGGCACTCGCCTTCCTGCTCGAGACGAGACGGGACGAGACAAGATGCGTTCGAAGGGAGGGACACAAGCACACGGGGCCAAGGAGGAGGGCATCGTGGGGGGACAGACTTATCAGCGCATCGACAGCACGAGGCGAGGCGAGGCGAGGCGGGGCCCCCTGTTTCCCCTGAACTTTGAAGCTGGCAACTGTCAACCCGTGTGCTCCTTCGGCTTCGGCTGCTGCTTCCGCCCCTTGCTTGTTGCATAGTTTGAGTGAGCCAAGTGCTTGGCATGTTTAAACACATGCTCAAGTGTCATTTAGACAGTTATCTGCCCCACCAAAGGGCTGGCACTGTGGGTGTGAGGACGGGTGCTGCAGGCCTGGAGTCCGGGAGTCCGGGAGTCCTGGATCTGGGGTATCTGGCGCATCTTGGTCGGGGGCAGACAATTGATGGTCCTGCGATAAGTACGTATCCCAGGCGCAGCCTCAGCCTCAGCCTGGGCAACTTTTGCCTCAATTACAAAATGCTAAAAATTGCAATATCAATAACATTTTATGTACTCCCAGCAGGGGGTCGGGTCGGGTCGGCTCGGGTGGTCGGAACGGCAGGCTGGCTCTGAGGGTTTAAGGGTAACAAAAAGTGCTGCGTCTAAGTGTTGTTGCCGCCAGCCTTCAAAGCCGCCTTCACTATTAACGGAAATGCATTCTGGTCGTGGCTGTTGTTTGGAGAGCGTCGCGTCGCTTCGCGTTGCGTCGCGTCTCGTACTGTACCGTCTGCCAGGCTCAAGTGTTTTAATGGATTTTCCAGATGAACACAAGAAATATACATACATAAATACATATGTACATATGTATGTACCTAGTAGTATAGCCCGACGACATAAGTGAGTATGGAAGCCGCATCAGAGTTGGATTTTCCCTCATTTCGGTTTTGCAGATATTTTTTTTCAGCCTGACAAGAAATGTCAAGATTTTGGGCTCATGTTTCGCCGTGACATCTCTGCGTATGCATCAATCATTTGGACCTGCCGCCCGCATCCCCAGGACATCTGTGGTTACTCCATTAAACCAATCAAAAGGAAGTTCAGTTCATAAAAGATAATAGCCTGGCTTAGCCGCTTGTCGCATGCCGCATGCCGCATGCCACTCAAGGACCTAAATCCGAGGAGCAGCTGCAGCCTCTGCCACCCAAGGAAAAGCCTATAAATTTGCAGATTATTTGCATATTGCGTTTCCTCCTGGGGCACGGCACGTTCATTTTGCTAAGCTTTTCTTTCCGTTTTTTCATTCCCTGTTTTTTGCGTAATTTCCAAGAAAAAGCCCGGGAGATTCAATTTGCTCCGCTGCAGAAACTAATGTAAATCAAGCGACATAAAACGCATAATGCATATAATCATAAATTTGACTGGAAACGGGCGCGAAGGATGCACAGGATATGATATGGTCGGAGAGCCACAGATTTGTTTCGGTTCGGATAAATAGATAATGTTTGTTAAAAGTGATATTTCATATGGGAAACAGGTAACGTTTAGATTCGTGGAATGCTCTTAACTATTCTTGAAATAAACGGATTAGCCATGAAACTATCGATTATCGCTTTCATAACGTAATTGCATAGCAGCACTGAATAAGAACAATTGCCATGGGGAAAATTCGAAGAAAAAGGTCCGCTGTTCAGCTTTAATCGGTTGGGTCTGCCTCTGTCATAATTGCCTTCACATACCGCTCAAATTGAGCGTTCGTTTGGTAGCAAACATGTCGCCTGTAATTCCGGACAGGCTGCGGCTAGTCCCGCAATGAAATTATCCGCCTGTCAACGAGTTAATCGAACAGAATGTGCGGAATGCAAGTTAAAAATGGAGCTCAACTGCAATCTGCAATGCCTCGGCCAGTCTGTCAGCAGCATGGGTGATGGACAGGGGCAGGGAAAGGGAAGGGGAAAACGCAGGGACATGGCTGCAGTGCATCATTGTGGAAATCATTGCCGGAGGCCGAACGTTTTAATTTATGCGTTTCCATGAGCCATAGCCATAGCCATAGCCATAGCCATGGCCATAGCCCTACCGTCCTGGACTGTCCGCTGTCCAATGGCTCTTCCTTTAAATCATTTTTAATGAAATCTCCTCTGGGCAGGATGGGAACGGGAGTACTCAGCTGTCCAGTGCTCTCCCCACTCAATGGTGGCTGCTGACTGCTGACAGCCAATGCTAATCCGAGTGCTGCAGTTGATGAATGAGTCATTTGCTTAGTAATTTAAGCATTCATTCAATAAGCGGACTCTCTGCCGGAGGGCGGAGGGTTAGCTGGTGCGAGTGTGGCTCTAAGATTTGTGTAACCAAATACTCATTACATAAGTTGGTGGCATGCGGAAGCCTGGCGTGCCTGGCAGAGGAATATGCTGATGCGAGGGGTTCAGTTTCCCCTCTGCGTGCTATTTAAGCCAAAAACAAATATTGACTGCAAAGTCAAATGCCTGACGGGACGGGCGAGCGGGCGGGTCCTGGGAAATGGGTGGCATAGCATTTAAAGTAATCGAGTGTTAAAAACGGCAAACGCAGGCCAAACACTGGGCCTGGCCAAGTCAAACAGAACCAGGCGCCGCCTCCATCCCTCCCCTCCATCCCTCCGTCTTCCCGCCTGTAAATATTTAGTTTCTCATAAATTACGATTGTGTGTGTGTGTGTGTGTGTGTGGGCTGAGTGTGTGTGTGTGTGTGTGTGTGTGTGTGTGTGTGTGTGTGTGTGTGTGTGGGCTGAGTGTGTGAGGGGGAAATCAGAGTCAGGGCTTTAATGCCTCATTAAAATATGCACGATGGCAATAAAATTCAAGCTGACGCCGGTGGAAAATGTTGAAGCGATCTGCGACCTGCGACCTGCGACCTCCAGTCCTACGGCAACCTTCAACCTGCGGCCGTGTCATAAAAATCTTCGGAGGCAGCTTGACAAAGTTTTCACATAAAATAAATTGCTGCCAAATAATAGTCAGGAAACCCGTTAACGTGTCGAAGGCGCTGACGACGGCTGCCTGGCAGCCTGCCTGCCCTCCTGCCATGCCTGCCATTTTGGCCAGCGGCAATTGATACGAGGCCGAGCAGTGGGATGAGGGCTAGGAGGTGGCGGTGGAGGTGGCGGTGGAGGTGGCGGTGGATGTGAAATGGGAAATGGGGAATGCTTCGAGCCATCAACTTGTTGTTTATTAAATTACAAATAAATAATGAGACTGATGGCCTCCTTCCCCTTACTCCTCTCAGCGGCTGCCTACTGGCTGCCTGGAGTTATTAAAAACTTTACAAAAACAATTAACACAGTCAGTCGAGGGTCAGGGGGTGAGGTGGCAGTAGGGGAGTCGGCGAGGGTGGGCATGCCCTGAAGAGTAAGACGCTTTTGCTTCCTGTCAAACATTTTAAAGCCAAATGACAAATGGAATATGCAGGATTTTCTCTTTAAGCTGCAGTTCCACTCCAATTCTGCTCGGTCCTCTGGCTGGATGGCTGGCTGGCTGGCTGGCATTAACCAAAGTTGCAACCGCAACAATAACCGGAGTAGCAAGTAGCAACCCCCTAAAAACCCCAATCCCAACCCCAAGCCGAACCCAACCCCCGGTGGAAGCTGGAATTGGAATTGCAGCCGCAAATAAATTTGTGCCCAGCAAAATATATGGCAAAAATATAAAGAATTGCATGTGCATAAAAGTAAAGCCATGAAGCAAGAACAATGCCAAAAGCAACAAGCAACGAGCTGCTGTTGCTGTTTCTGGTGCTGCCCCCTTTTTCATTACAGTCCTCTGCCCCAGCCACAAGTCCTGCCCCCCAAGGGGGAGGGGACAGGGGACAGGAACTGCCAGGACAGAGCCGGATACGGATGGGTTGGGTTAGGGGTAGAGATACTCCGTCCATTGTTTGCAGGCGCGCGCTCTGATTAGAGCGAAAAAAAAATATATATCAAGAGGTATGCTATGCAGTCTCTCTCTTACCAGAACTCGTATTCGTTGTATTTTATTCGCCAATGCGGAATCAAAGGAAGGCATAGAGCAGATCTTTAAACACTGAAAATTGAAATAACTCTTTCGTACGCTCGAGCTGGAAGAAGGGGAGAGCCAGCTGCTCTGGTACCAATCTACAATCTTATCTTTAAATATATCTTCAACGGAAATCTATCCATATACGCGTTGCATTATATGATAGATAGGATGGTAAAGCTGTGCTTAAAACTTAAAAAAATATGAAAATTTGGATTTCATCATGATCTTTTCTTTAAGGTTTAGACTAAAATACTGTCTAGATTAAAAATCAATCAAAACAATTAAGTCTTAAATTGTTAATGTTTCCTTTATTAATGATAGATTTTCATTTATGTGATCTCTTTTTTGGGCTGTATCTTCCCTGATCAAGCTCTCCCTTCCAGCCATCCTTTGCTTTGGCTGGGCATCTGAAGAGAGCCAGCTACTGACCGCCATCTGGCCAAGTTTGCCATTAACCAGCTGCAGCTGCAGCTGTCAGCGACTTTCAAATGTGACCGCCCACGCCCTGTCGACGTGCCCCTGCTCCATGTGCCGTCTCTCTCTCTCTCCCTGGCTGGTGCCACTCATCCGAGCGTGCGTTTTGTGCTCTAACCAAAGCGCTCAGTGTTAGTCTTTGATTTGTCACACCAAAGCGGGCTTTTCATGGCGTCCTGTCAGAGTTCTTTTTCCTATCTGCCAGGACACGCAGACGGACAGACGGACAGAGCCAGCGACTGTTCCTCGGTCCAAGAGAGAGAGAGAGAGAGAGAGAGAGAGAGAGAGATAGGGACTGTCCCCCTCACGCTATTTCCATGGGGGATCTGGGGGCTTGTTGTGCCTGTTTCACGTCCAGTTTTAGCCGTTGGCTGATTTTTGATGAAAAGTTTTCAGTTTCACATTATTCATGTCTTCCCATCCCCCATCCCCCATCTCCCCATCCCTGGGACCTCCGTTCCGGACCCTCCCATGGTCCTTCCTATGCAGTCCTCCCACCCCTTGTTTTGCGGTTGAATGGAGCTTGCAATTTTTTTTCTATTTCCTCTTATTTTTCACCGAAAATTTCGTTGTTGTTGTATTTTAATTTTGCGCAAATGGAAAATAATAATCAAGAGAAAATAATAAAATGGACGCAGGCGACAAAGGTGTTGGCTGAGAGAATGGGGTGGATATGGGGCGCGCGGGCAGGGTTCCTGGGTACGGGCGATGGGGGAGGATTGACAGGGCGACCCGGCCTGACAGCCACCGCCCTGGCGGTATCGGGAAGGGTGGAGTAGGCTGCAAGCCCGCAGCATTGTGCGGCTTTGTTTCGAGTGATTCTCCACAAAGCGCAGTGCACTTAATTCTCTTTACGCACACACATCCACATACACATACACATGGAGAGAGGGGAAGAGGGAGATGTGGCGTGCATGGCAGACATGTATGACAGGCTTTTTATGCCTAAGTATCTTAAGTTGTCAACTTGAAAAGGCAAAAGAAATCCTTTAATTTGCAGTAAAATGCAAAACGCAGCCAGCCTCAATTTGTCACAGCCAAAGCGATGGGCGGGGGGAGGGGAGCGGGGGTCCTTGTGGCACGATGCAGTGGCAGTGGCAGTGGCAGGCGGGGTTCAGATGTGTGCGCGGAGAAGAAGGCAACAAGTCGGCTACAGCTTCGGCTGCAGCTCCTGGGCTTCTGGCACGGGAGCACATTGGACTTTGCCACTTGGCATAGGAGCGCAGGCGAGTGGCGCCTCAAGGTATGCAGTAAATTAAAATGCAGTGACAGGGGCGGGTCTGGGGTCTGGGCTCTGGGCTCTGGTGCTCTGTTGCTCTGGTGCTCTGGTAAGGAATGACATGCTTTCTTGCATGAGGGTTGCACTCTCCTTTGCACTTTTCACATTAAAAACTTTTGCCCGCAGGCCGCCTGCCCACACACACCCGCACCCGCACCCGCACTTACATAAACTTATAAAATAGGCAGAGGAAGTTGACAACACACACAGATAGATACTACGCAGACACACACTCACACATTGGCAATGCATTGAGCCATAAGCGTACGAGAGGCTTTGATTCAGGCTTGGGTTGCCAGCAAACATGGAATTGGCCCTTGGCAAACGCGGACACCAGCCAGTCGACAACTCTAAGCGCACACCTCGCCGCCTCTATTTGCATATTCATATATGTACGTAGGTGTGTATGTATGTATGTATCTGTGTGTGTACGAGTATGTGAAATAGAGGTGTGTGGGTGGGGGAGCCTGGATAGCGCTTATGGCCACGTTAATGGCAAACTAAACTGCAAACTTTGCTTTTGCACCGACGCACGCATACGTAATAAAAGGTGTAAATGAGCAAAAGAACCGACTGCCAGGGACAGCGGGGCCAAGAGAGTCCTGGAGGCGGGGGAGCGGAGCCTGAAAGTCAGCCAGGTGAACAGGCAGCCAGACATGGACTCACGCCTTGGCCCATTATAAGGGCCACTTGCTGCCTGCTGCCTAAGAAGACAGTTTGGTATTTATGTGGCAGGCATAGTGGGGTCGAAATGCCAGCTCTGTCCACTCAAAATGATGCAAATATTTAGCTCATATTACGGATGCAATGTTTTCCTGTGGAAATTCGGAGTCGATTGCAGTTCTATTAGCAATTTGGTAAGAAGCTACGAGAGAGTTGCCCACTGTGCGGCATGTGTATTAAACTAAATTTAGCGCCACTTTGAATTACGGCAACTGCGAGAGCGAGTGGCAGTGGCAGTGGCAGCAACAGTGCCCGGCCATTACAATGCGAGGCGAGGGCCGGAATAGTCACGGGCTTGCTCGTGGTCGTGCTTGTGGTTGCGGTTGGGGCTGGGAGTCGAGGCGGATGGGAGGAGTTCGTACAGTGCGCTCCACCAAGGACATCATGTTTGCAAATTTATGTCGTTGTAAGTTGTGCCAAAGGAAATGCCATAAAAATGAAGAACAGAATTGTGCGGGCAGCGGACGCAGCCAGCGGACGGATGGACAGCCGGACAGCCGGGCAGCCGGACGGACAGTTGGATGGATGGAACGTTGCCGTGACAAGCTTGGACGCGCTTAAAGTGCAATTAGCGCACGTAATTGTAATCGAGTTGCCCACCTGGCCACCACCTCCCACTCCCACTGCCCCTTTCCGTGCACCACCCAGCGGCTGCCACCGGAGCATTTGGTTGCTGGCTGTAAGCCACGCGCCATCCGGCAGGTGGTGACTCCGGCTTTTGCTTCTGTTTGCCTGCCCACGGGGCTCTCCGCATTCTCGTTCTCATCCACATCCACATCCACATCCGCTCCCTGACGCTGTCGCTGTAGCTGTAGTTGTCGCTTTCCTTTTGGCGGGGCGGGGTGGGGACAGGAGGGGGAGTACGCAGGCTGCTTTTTAAAGGCGACCGGGGAGCTGTAAATAAATTTGGCACTTAATCATATTTACGGATTTTGCGGGCACATTTATTTATGTGTCCCACAGTGGCCCCAGCTACTTACTGCACTTTCCGTTTTCCCGCTCTGCCCTCTGAGTTTTTTTTGTTAAGGCCTTTTGACGCACACTCCAGGATTTCTTGGCGCAAATACAATGCCAAGGTGTGGGTGTGGGTGTGAGTGTGGGCGTGGCCCATGGTCCAGGGCCACGTCTAGTCCAATTTGTGCCCCATTCTGAAGTGGCAGGCAGAGAGTCGGGTTTTTGCCTAATTATGCGTTCCAGCATTGTCACGGATACGGGGACAATCCCCGAAATCCGAATTCTCAATTCCGAAATATTCTCGTCGCTGCTGCCCACGAGGCTAATTAGGCCCAAAGCGCCGCCATTGTGCTCACCGTTAGGCAGCCATTGTCAAACTCTGCTCTCCTGCTCCCTGCCCCGCAGGACACTTCCGCTCTGCTGGGCTCATAAATAATTTAAGCATTTAACGGGCGGACGCTGTTGCTGAAAAAGCTAAAGAATTAATCCATGAAATTGATTTATTTACCAGTTGATTGGCCAGACGATGGACGACGGATGGGTGGGAATTCAATAAAACAATTTCGAGTCCGATTCCGATTTCGGTTTTGTTTTGTTTTGTTTTGTTTTGTTGGATACATTGCGGCTTTGCGGGTTTTGTTTAATTTTCATAAGCAGTGCACTTCCAAACCCAAATCGATGTTTGTATAATTTGCGGCTTGCTTGCAACGGATTTGGGAGGTGCAACCAAAAAACACAAACACGTTTGGTGTCACTAGATCTGATCCTTTAGAGCAGAATATCTTCGGTATGAAAATCCGTTTTCCCCATTTAAATTCGACCATTCATGGAATGCTTTTACGGCATTTACTCATTACTCAGCCCGCTCCGCCTCTATCGATACTCCCCATTATTGTTGTTCCTGATTATTGTTAAGTGCACGTGGGTATGGGGACTGCTGATGGGACTGGATGTGGGAGAAACTGTCACTTGAATGCATTTTCATTACACCTCATTACATTTCACTTGCATCTGCAATTGTGTCACGTTGCTGCTTTTAGCTGCCTTCGAGCCGTCGAGCCTCCGAGCCTTCGAGCCTCCGAGCCCCCGAGCCTATGAATGCCATGAGCCCTGAGCGCTGAGCGCTGACAGCGAACCGAATGGATTCGTCGGCTGAATGGGCTGTGAGTGTTTTTAATTGAAAACAATAAAGTTCTCTGTTGCTCAGCAAAAGCCATTTCGAATTACAGTTGGGCAGGTGGTCGAATCGGATTTCGAATGCTCTTCCCAGCGGTTCGAATCTGCAGACTCCTGTGGCTGTTTATTCCGAAAGAACCTTCAGGAGAGATGGCTCTGAAGGAATTCTCGTTTGAAGTTTTACCAAGTTTAGTTGTTTCTCTTTATTAATAGTTTTAAGATGTATCATGGATTATTCTGTACGCATGTACTTGTACACTTTTTCTATACATTGAAGAAGTTGTTTTTAGTGGCAGTTGGGCGCACTCTACACAGGTTATGGTCTTTCCATCTCAACATTTCGGTTTCCGAGGAACCTCTGTGCAATTTTCGGCTATCCCCCGAAGCATGCCCTAACTGATAGGGGGGTGGAAAGGGGTTCTGGGCTAGAGGAAGAGTCTCTCCCACTCTGAGCTAAGAGCTGAGCCATTCCATGGATTGTTCGGCGCTTTCTTTGTTCGAGGCGCAAAAGCACTGGAAATGGAAGCGCGAGTCGACAAGAGATGGGCCATAGATGGATAGATACGAGTAGGAGGCCCGTTCGAGGCGAACAATACTCGTACACAAAATGCGAAAGTGATAATTAAAAATCGCGCCATGTACTCGTATGAGTTGATACCAGATATTGTTGTTGCTGGCGTTGCCATTGCCGTTGTTTTCCAACTGATTCTTTCTGGGGCTGGAAATGGTTATTGTTTATGATTTTTCCGCTGCTGTTGTTGCTGCCTGAGAGAGTTTCAGTCAGGATACCCGCATTGCAATCAGCCTTGGATGGGTGTGGAAATGGGAATGCAAAAATGGATATGGATATGGATGAGAATGTGGATGAGGATGTGGATGTGGATGTGCATGTGCATGTGGATGGGGCACGAATGAAGTGATCAATGCGCCAAACAATGATTGACGGCACATCAATAGGGGGAGTGCCATGAAAAGGCAGTCCCCCGCCAGCTGCAGCGGACAAACAATTATGCGAAATTGCAAACGCTTGCAGTTTTGTGGAAAATTAATTTTGCATTTTTAATTTTACATATTCGAAGGAGCAACGCAACGCAGTCTGAGGCCATCCGTCGCAAGACTCTCGGCAACGAAATGAAAACTGCTGCGACGACAATCTGCGCCTCGCCACTGACAAAGGATTGATAAGTGCTCGACTCGACTCGACACTCTGGCCGGGCTCGCCTTGGCAGCATCACGCGAGCAGCTATCTGGTTATCGGTTCGGTACCCCAGAATTAGGGCCACGTAGCCCCAATGGGCAGAGCATGGCCTGATGCTGCTCAAGGCAGAAGACACAAGCTCATTCCGTAGGCAGAAGACGTCGCTGTTGGTTGTGTAAAATGTTTCAAGCGGACCCGCAACTGAGCCGAGCCCTGGGACGACTCCAGCCTAAGCCGGAGCTGGACTTGAAGCCAAAGTCCGAGCAGGATCACCTGCGAATGGTGATCGTAACGGACCACCAAAGTCCTGGCGAGCTGGACATGCAGTTCCCGGACATCTGGCTGCGGGACAATTGCCGCTGCGGGGAGTGCTACTTGCCCCAGACCCTGAGCCGCCTGCCCCAGCTCTGGAACAACTTGGACACGAGTGTGCGAGTGCAGCAGCAGAGCGTGGATGTGGATCAGGAAGTACTGTATATCACGTGGTCCGATGGCCACGCCTCCCAGTATCCCTTCGCCTGGCTGAGGGAGCGCGACTTCTCGCTGGCGAACCGCACGCGGTACCTGTGCGACTTTTACCGCCCCGAGCCGAGGCACTGGAGCGGGAAGGAGTTCGAGCACATCCGTCGCGAGTTCCAGTACCACGATCTGCTGGCCAGCGACGAGGCTCTGCTGGAGTGGCTGGACCATCTGGCAGTGTACGGAGTGGCCCTGGTCAAGCAGGCGCCTCTCGAGTTCGACGTTCTGCGGCGGCTGTGCAACCGCGTGGGCTTCATGCGCCGCACCACCTACGGCGATGAGTTCAGCGTGCGGGCCCAGCCGGGGGCCAGCAACTACGCCTACCTGGCTGCGCCCCTGCCCCTGCACACGGACATGCCGTACTTCGAGTACAAGCCGAGCGTGACGCTGCTGCACACCCTGGAGCAGTCGGACTCGCCCGGCGGCGTGAATCTCCTGACCGACGCCTACCACGTGGCGGATCTAATGCGCGAGCGGCATCCGGAACAGTTCCGGGTGCTCTGTCAGACGCCCGTCGATTGGGCCGACATTGGCCGGGACGGGGAGCTGGAGTTCCACAACATCTGGCGTGCCCCAGTCATCAAGTGAGTATCAGAGTTGCACCCCCCGCCGCTTGGCAGGCTGCTGGCTTAACTCCCGTAATTCTGTTGCAGCTTGGACGCGGAGGGTCGGTATGTGCGCATCAACCACAGCATTCCGCAGCGAGATAGCCATTTCAGCGTGCCGCTGGAGCAGGTGCGTCCCTGGTACGAGGCCATGGCCCTGTTCGTTCGCCTGGCCAACGAACAGGCATGCCGCTTCAAGACCACACCCGGCGATGTGCTCACTTTCAACAACCTTCGCCTGGTCCACGGCCGCACGGGGTACGACGACACGGACCGCAATGTGCGGCACATCGTTGGCGCCTTCCTCGACTGGGACATTGTCTACTCCCGCCTGCGTGTCCTCAGGAATGCCAAGAGCGACTCCTGAACAAACCCGCTGAGTGGCCTCATCGCCGAGCACAATCCCAAGTTCAATTCAAACAAGACTCCATCAACGACACGTGACTGCGTCAATATATACATAGTACTCGTACATTATTTCACTACTTTGTAATTTTCAATATACCTACATATATTTCCTATATAAACGCTATTTGAATGGCCATTGATCTTTGAAACATCGCAGACCTAATTGATGTTATTCAATTAGCCTAGAGTTGAGGCTCAGCATCAGCCTTAGCATCAGCATCTGAGCTGATTTCAAACTAATCTCTTTAATGTGCACATCTGGCTGAGTAGTTCCTCACTGAAATCTGTCTACCCTGAAGGCAAGTTCCGGGGGTATAATGGAATAAATGTGGGTATATTGGCTATTGGCTTTTGGGTTGGGCTAAAAGTATCGATAGCTTAATTGGGATATTGCTCAATTGAGAAATACTTTTGAAGAGTTGAAATTGGAGAGTCAAATAAGATGGTCCATAATGATGAAGGACCGACAAGAAAACATTCGAAATGTTCTTAAGGACATCCTCTAAGCAGATGAAACCCACTTTTGGAAAGTTTAAACCTATTTTCGCAGTACTTTTGGCGCTTAGAAGGAAGTTGCGTGAGTTCATCAGTTTGTCCAGTTGATCGATTTATTTGCTCGTATTTAGACGGTAGATAGATGAGGGACGGGAAATATTCCCCTTCAACGTTACTCCCATTTCCAACTCGTATTTAAGATCGAGGGGGTATTGTACGAGTCCATTCAAATGATAGGCCCAAGGCCCGCTACAGTTTTTCAAACAGCCGACATAAAGTGAAAGTCCAGCACACGTCATTGTTTACGCCGGACAACAAATTAGCTTATCGGAGCCCGGCTGACTCAGATGGCAACGAGGTGCCACTCGCACGAGCATACTCTGCCATCCGTGATTAGTCGGTTATCAATTTATGGCATTGTCGAAATAAGCATTGACTGGGTTGAGCTCTTGGATCGTGGAGTCTGTAAATCACACTCGTACACAGCCCAGAGACAACCCTCGGATGTGGCGAACATTTTCACGGGACAGGAAGCAACTTTTGCCAGAGGGTGGGGTTGGGTTGGGTTTGTCTTGGATTGAGTGCGGTGTGGGGTGTGCGGTGTGGGTATGGTGTGGTTGTGTTGCCCGCAGGCAAATCCTTTCGAAATCTTTTTATTTATGTCAATGGTGCCACCAAAAACACAGACAAACAAACACACACACGGCTCCTGCTGGCATCCAGCATCCAGCAGCCACAGTCCGGAATCCAGAATCCAGGATCCGGAATACGGAATACGGAATCCGACTTGGAGCACATGAATTTGTACATGGCAGCAAGTAAATCCCTCTAATAATCCACATAATAAGCTCTGGAGGTGGCGGTGGCGGTGGCAGCACTGGCAGCAACAGGCCGAAAGGGGGGGAGGGGCAGAAAGGGTTGCACTGGGGGGTGGCGGCTGCCGGGGCTCTTGTTTATAAGTTCATAAAAGCCAACGAGCCGGGAAAGGCGCGGGAGTGCGGGCCACATAAAAAGCGGCAGCAAATGCAAAGGGAGAAGGAAAATAGCCAAGAGGAAAACCGAAAGGAAAAACCAGTCGCAAATCCAATTTCCACTGGCTCCGCAGCAGCCAGTGTGTGTGTGTCTGTGTGTGTGTGCGTGTGTGCGGGAAATTTTACTGCAGTTTTGGGTAGACCATGCAACAGTCATAATGTGTAATTGAAAACCTGGACTGAATCGCACCCTTGGGTGATGTATACGCGCTGCTCCCCACCCTGGTGGCACTCCCTCCTCACGCGGTCACCCCCTAATTGGCAACAGGGTCGGGTCAGCCAGGAGCGTTGCCAAGACACAGATTGTGTGACAGACACGAGTATGGCCATTCGTATGTAAAGAAGCCGCAACCAGAACTGGAAAGAGGCCCCCCCAGCAGCAGGATGGGTAGAGCAGGGCAGGGCAGGGCAGGGGGGAGGCAGAGACAGAGACAGAGACACTCCCAACACTTGAACAATTGCGAAACTAATACGCTTACGTACAATTTCCACAATTTCCGCTCTTGGCTGTGGCTGTGCCTGTGGCTGCGCCTGTGGCTGTACCTTCCTTCCATTTCGCATTTCCCATTCCCACCTCCATCCATCTCGAGGGCCTGGATTTTGGCCACGACAATGCCCCAAGTTTGGCTGTCTCGATGATAAACATGCGGCAATTGACGCAATCATTGTCTGTCCATGAATTGAATTAAATCAACTCAAGTGCGACACTAGAAGGAGCGCGTGGTGGCTCGTCTCGTTATGCTGACACTCCCAAAAGGAGATGGCCACAATCACAATCGCAATCGCAATCCTTTCCCTTCGTACGTATGTATATATTTCTCCGACATTCTTCAAAATTAATGACATGGTCATGCATGCCCTGGCGCTGAAATCAAGTGAAAAGTATAGGTTACAGCATGAGAGATTGCCAGGGTTGTTGGTTGCGTGGTTGGGTGGTTGGGTGGCAGGGCGTTGGGCGATGGGCGTGCCTTGGCGAGTGGGGAGTGTGCGAAATGATTGGATGGGTGGGTGGGTGTGTAATGCCCCATAATTCCGTTCGTTTCCGTTTGATTCCGTTGCAGGACATTAGTGGGGGCTCAACAGCGCATTTTGCTTATTAGAATCCGTTCGCATCTCTATGTGCGTTTGTATCTGAGTAGTGTCTTCTGTTTGTGTGTGTGTGTGTGTGTGAGTGTGATGCCGCTGGAGTGTAATAAATTCTCGTACTTCCCCCACGCTACGACACCGCGGGCTCTGTCTCTCCGGCAATTTCAAAGTTTATCACCAAAGCGCGTCTGCAACTTATGTCGTCTGCTTCTTCTTCTGCCACATTCTGCTCTTCTGCTGCTACTTCTGCTGCTCTCCGTTTTCCCGCTGTTTTCCCGTTTGTCTGCACGTCGGCTGTGGTTATGTGAAATCACATCGTAAAAATGTCCAAGTCCAAATGCTGCTGCCTCTGCGGACGGACGGCTGTGTGTGTGAGTGTGCGGGAGTGTGAGTGTGTGTGTGTGAGTGTGTTTTTGCGAGGTGCAAAGGCAAAGCTTATAAGTCCTTCCTGTCTCACCTGACTTTGGTGTCGCGGGCGGGCAACCCTTTTGCCTTTCAATTTATAGATGTTGCCCATATAAATATTTATTTCTATGTACAGCATGTACTGCTGCCTACCCCCCTACCCCCTACCCCCCTCCCCACGCTCGACACCACACGCCGTGGCATCATTATTGTTTTTATGTGAGCGTCTTAAAAGCATTCCGCCGATCAATAAACCTTCGCTGCGTCTCGCGGGCGTCTGTCTCCTCTCCGGCTGCATCCCTTCCAATAAGCGAAAGTGCTTCTCCCACCAACTGTTCTCCTCTCCCACGTAGCACAATTAAAGGTCAACCCAGCCCGATTGGGGGGGGGGAAGAGATGGGGCAGCAGGCAATCCTAACTGTGCCACGTCAGAGAGGACGCAACACTCCTCACGCCTCACGCCCACTCTCCTCATTTGGCCATGGAACAATGCAAATATTTTGCATTTCGCTGCCGGCAGAGAACAGAGGACGAGCAGAGGCATTTGGCATTTTTAATTAGGCTAAAGCGGGTGTACGGTGAATGTGACTGTGGAACTATCCAAGCGCCACGTGAATAATTATGAATAAATGTTTGTGCACACAATGAATAATACAAAAATATAGGATCGATTGTAAAGCCTCGGAGAAGACAAGGGAACACGATTTAAGGAGCAGCAAATTTAAATAAATTAGATTTAAAAAAAATCTTTTTCTTTTGTGTTTTTTACCTAGACAAATAAAACATAAAAACTCAAGAAATAATTCATCACTAATTTTCGCAAAAAGAAATGAGAGAAGAAAGCTAAGTGAATTGTATTTTTATAATTTATTTGTTTTAAGTGAGTTATTTTCTTTTTATGTTTCACTAGCAGATACGCGCGCTTTGCTGATAGTCCAAATGAAATAAAATAGGCGTTCAAACACACATTTTTGGCCCAAATTGGAGTTTTTTTTATGAAAACCATGCCGCATACTCTGGCTATTTGGTGCACGCATTGCCGAGATAGCCGCTTACACACACACATTTTTTTCTACCAATTTATAGTATAGACTCGAAAGTAGTTTTAGTTTAGCTATGTTCCAATATTAATTTTTATTGTTTACCATAGATTATTACTTGTTTTAGTATTTTATTTATTTAAATAGTTCTATTTACTTGTCCATTTTAATAGGGTTTTTTTTGAGGGTGTAGCAATTCTCCCTTTAACTGCTTCAAAAACTTATGTACCATTGTATCGACTATTTTATTGGTTTACTTGACTGCCAATTTAAGGGATTTTCCCATTTTAAGGAAACTCTCGAAAGCTTAGCAATATTCCTGTGATATTGACTGTTTTTGGTAAACGCTATATGTTTATCAAACTTGTTTTTTCTATTCAAAATATTTTTCCACCAAAAGTCTCCCGTTTTGCGGCATGTTCTACTGTGCCTGCGGCTTCACCGGATATCTCTGGATGCCTGAACATTTAGTTCAATTGCAACCACCGACAGGTGCAACTGCAGACTGCAGTGGAAATATATGTATCTATTGCTACAGATGCAGATGCATTCCTCATTACAAATATCACGATCTGAGCAGTTTGCCCAATCCCCACATCTACATCTACATCTACATCTACGGCATGGAGCTACAGATACAGCTACAGCAGCAACAACCCACAGAGTGCACGAAATGGAGCAGCATTTTGAATTAATAACATTTCCGGCATTATAATTCGGACAATATATCACGGGTGTTATCGTCTTGAAGGGCGAGTGGCAGCACAGTTGGAATGGATTTGTTGCTGCTGCTGCTGTTGCTGCTGTGGCTTGTGGCATGCAAAACGTAACGGTAAATTGGTTAACAATTACACAAATCTCATAATGAAGTTTAAGGCTCCGTCCTCCCTTGCCTCTTGCAGCCCCGTGCTTGCCGTGCTTGCCGTGCTTTGTACTACCATTACCATGGCATCGTCATGGTCCGGAACATTGCCATTGCCTGCGGTCAGCAAAATTTCCATCGTCATAGCTTCCTCTCCCTCTTTCGTTCCCGTTCCCGTTCTCGCTCTCTCTCCCTCTCGTTCTCTCCTCGTATAGCTGTCTCTCTCGTTGCTTGCGTCCTGCCAAATTGATTAGTTATTGTTGTTGCTGCTGCTGCTGGGGTTTGTGGTGGCGCTGGTGCTGCTGCCGGTGTGGGTCGGTCGCCTCTTAGCTACAGCTGCACTTACCGCCAGCCAATTTGCAGCTTTGTTCTCGAGTGTAACTCTTAACAGGTGTTGATGTTTGCTAAGTAGCTCCTGCATCCCGGCCCGACCCGACCCGGCCCGGCCTGCCTGCCCCTCCAATGCATGCTCGTGCCTGGGACTGGGCTGGGACTCTGGCTCCTTCTTCATGGCTAGTTGCACATTGCTTTGATTATTTTCTATTTTCTACAAATTGTATGCAAATAGTTGAGGTTTACCTTTATCCAGATCCCGTGCTGGGGTCGATCCGGGGCGGGGCAGACCGACCGCACCCGGAACCGCCTGGGGCTGGGAGCTGGCAGACCTGAAACCAGAGACAGTTAATATTTTCCAACAACAGCCGCAGTATTGACTTTTCCACCTGGGCCAAATGAAGCAAGCACTCAAATGCTGTTTGCCCTTACACCTCCGACCTCACAAAAAAGGTATTTTGTCTTGTGGTCTCTAACAATCTTCCGGATGAAGGCCAGCTCCGGCATAGGGGCCAGTCTGGACAGTCTGGCCAATTAAGTTTTCCAAAACATATTTATTCCAGGCCAAGGAAACGTCTATGATTGAATGGAACATGCAACGAGTTTCATTGACATTTGAAATAGCACACAAAGATGTATTCCCGAAGTAATTATCTGGCTGTCGGAGGTATCGATTTAATCTGTGACTACCTTCGATTATTGCATAATTATTGCATAATGATTGCCATTATATTTGTACAGAGAGTGGCATTAATATGAAAATATTTTATCTAAATATTTAATATATAAATTAAATATTTTCAGATCTCGATTAAATGCATTACCCAACAATCTAATGTATTATATTTATTTTCAAGTGTTTTATATTTGGTATTCGGAGAATAGCCCGCATGCCAAAGAGCATCCTTGTTGTCCAATTCGTACTTATCCTTATATTGTTTGTTTAATTTTCACTTGATTGCCCTGCTAAGCGCTCTCTCTAGGCTTGGTCTATCTATGGTGGCTTATCTGTGCCGATTAATCATGTAAATGGCATCGTAATTTTATTCGTGTGTCGCGTTTTCATTTATTCGGCCAACTGGGGATGAAAGCCATTATCTATATGTGAATTTTGATTGGTTAAATATGACTTAACATATGTTGAATCAAAGTGAGTTCTATGCAATTTCACTATATTTGTATTTAAAAACCGAATATTTTATTTTATGTATTTAAGTTTACGTTTAAGTTACGTTCGATTTTCTCTATTTCTATTCATGCTTCAAGAATAAAGAACCTTGAATCAAAAGATATATGTATGCACGTATTTTTTTCTGAAATTGATCTGCATCCATATTTCTCGAACTATTCACAGATATAGCCATCTGTGTGCATTAACAAACAATATTCCCGCATACATACTTATGTATGTGTAAGTAGCTGCCGTATACAGAATCTTCATTGTTTTGGGTCCTAAAAACGAGTGCACGAAGCTTGTAAATTTCAATTTTCTTTTTAATGGAAATCTGGGAGATTGCGACCGAAAATGCCTCGAGGGGAGCAGAGAGGTTCAATTTGAAGTGCAATTTGGATAATTGCTTTACAGCCACACACAGGTGTATCCTGGCACAAACACACACACTCACGGAATTACGCCTTTAGGACACGTGTGCGTGTGTGTGTGTGTGTGTGTGTATCCATGTTGGCAAGTGCTGGGCTGGCCATAATTTCATAGGCATTTGCCGTTTTGCCGTTTTGCCGTTTCGCCGTTTTGCCGTTTTGCCGTTTTGCCTTTAAATACTTGACAGTTTTATGAACTTAATAAGGCAATAAGCCAAACATTTTCCCAAGCTAAGCAAATGTGGCATGCCCACATATTTTCCAGTATATTTGCTTAGGATGTGCACAGCACATCGTGTGCGCCTGTCAACCCCTTTTCTGCGGCCCTCATTAGACGCCGACACATTTTGGCATTGACTCCGGGCCGCTCCGAATAAAACTCGGCTTTTATGCGAGCTCGTAAACAGAATCGAATTGCTGCCAGCACACCCCCAACGAGCTCCACTCTAGGAGTGGGAGTCCCGCCCCCCCTCTAGTAGTGAGCCAGCTGAAGTGTTGGCCTTTTGTGGGGGGCTGCCAATGGCTGACACCCGAGCTGGAGCCGAACCCTTCTTCTGGTGGCAGCCTCTGTTGCTTTTCCGGTCAGCAGTCAGTGCGATTCGGGCTTATTGTTGTAAGCCCTATTGTTGCAAATTTCCTTTTATGCGTTCTGAGCGGGGTCATAAAAAAGGCATCGCATCGACCGGAAATTACAAATGTCCATATAATGTCCATACAAGTGCAGATTAGTGGTTGTCATGTGGGTCGTTAGGTGGCCAGCTCAGAGGGGAGGGTGTGCCGGGTCGAACTACGGGCCCTCGAATATTTAAAGGTTGTCCGTTGGATCGTTATTTGCTATTTGCTTTGAACAAACACAACGTACCCGAATGCCGGAAGTCATTTGCATGTGCGGAAGGGGAGTGCTCCTATCGTGTGGGTGTTCGTGTCTGCCTGCTTAGATGGATTGGCCGATTTGTGGTCCTGCTGCTGCTGCTGCTGCTGCTGCAAATGCATTAAATGCAAGCTCAAACAGAGGAGAGCCCGGGGCAGTCCTGCCTGCAGGCCACCCTGGATGTGCGTCCACAGATGAGCCTCGCACAGCCAGCCACGCCTACTTGCTGCTGCGGCTGCTGCTGTTTTGGCATTTGTGTTAATTTCATGCCAAGTACCGACACACACACACACACACACAGACACACACAAACTCAGTCGCCCAGACATATTGCATAACATTGCGGTCTCTGCTGTGTGCGTGTCGGTGTGCGTGTGTCTGCATCTCTGAATTATGTTTTTGATTTTAGTTGACAATGAGCGGGCACAAATTTATTGTCTACAACTGCAAAATCGAAGCGCTGACAACAGCAACAGCAGCAGCAGCAGCAGCAACAGCAACAGAAGATGCCACTGCGACGTGGGCGTATTGCACAGTGCCAACTGCGACAAGGCGTGGCCCTGACAGCTACATAAGCACTAGGCTGCGCTACCGAAAAGCCAACGCCTAAACGCATGCAATTCTCGTACGCACTCCGTTCTGCCCCAGAGAGCGGTGCGGACAGGGACAGGGGAAGGGACAGGGACAGGACAGGGACTGGGACAGGGGAGATTAGGCTGCTGCTGCCCTCTGGCAAAGAAGAACTGCAAAAATGTGGAATTAAAGTTCAGAATGGATTCTCAACTAAAAGACTGGTTTCTGTTTATGAAATAAATGTGTGTACATTTTAAAATAAATATTAAAAATAAACAAAGATAATATCTAGTGAGCAGTGATCACTATTCTCTAGAGAATAGAAATAGTAGACAAGTGATGGATTTTGGAACAGGAACATGCCACAGATGCACCATTAGCGATGAGCTATGACATCATTGATGCTTCCTGTCCAAATTAAATGGCATGGGCGTGAACATTTAATAGCACAATTATTTTTAAACATTTATCTAGTATTTTTCTATTGTAACGCCAAGGAAATCGTGCCCAAGCCAAGCAAACGCTGTGGTATCCACATATGGAACACCGAGTCGCACTCGAGGTTATAGAACACTCGAATTGCTTCTGTCTATCGATCAATTAACAATTGGCTACCGGAATGAAGCGCAGTAGGAGTCCTAGCAACCCAAACAAAACTCTGGGGCCATTTGACTTTAAGGGAAAAGGTTTTCATTGTGATATCCCACTAACAAAAGGCTCTTGAGCATTAACAAAATCATTTCGGCATTTTGCTGCATTTCAATTTAAGTTTGGCAAACATTTTATTGCTCTTCCTGGACGGAAGATGCAACTTTTACATGTCTACAAAATTAGTAACTGGCCCATTACGCGACTTTATGTGTCGCTCTCTGCCTCTGTGTGTGTGTGTGTGTGTGCGACATCATAAACTTGCGGCTGCCAGGCTCTGAAGCAACCCACACTTGGTCTGCACTTTCCTGTCCGCCTCGTAATCGCTGGGTGACAGGGCAGTGCATGCAGCCTCCGTTTGGCTCGGCTCGGCCCGGTTCGGTTCGGTTCAGTATGGTAGGGTACGGTGGAGGCTGTAGCTATGGCAGTATTTTTGGCATGCAGTCAAGATGTGGGATGTGGACACACTCCCGGAGACACAGCCAGAGAAGGGATGCGGCCATAAACGTGTTTTTGCAACTGTCAAGCCGGCGATGGGGGGATAGGGACGGGGATGGGGATGGTCGTGCCCAAGCAGGGGACATGAGGACATCACTAGGACATCGCTAGATGGGCAGCATGTTGTTTGCATCGGAGCCATGCAGTCGATATTTGCACGGCCACGGCTGTCTGAGTGTGCTCCGACTCCGACTGTGACTGAGACTGAGACTCGGACTCGGACTCGGACTCATGTCCTGCTCGCTCTGCCTGCTGCTAAGCGCCAGGGATTGGCTGCCAGGCAACTGAGTGGGGGAGAAGGAGGGGGATGGGGGTGCTAAGTTGGCTTGCAGGTGTGATTTTATGCAATTTGCTTTCATATTAAATGAGTGCCCTGCTCTGGCCTGAACGCCCAAGCGCCCAAACGCCCGAACGCCTGTAAAGAACTTTCATTCATTGCTCGGAGCCGAATCTGTGGGCTGTCGGAGAAGACCCCTATGGATGGCTCTGTTCTGGTCGCCTCTTCTGGGGCTCTGCGGCTGTGCGGCTGTGTGGCTGTGTGGCCACTCCTGGCTCTGCTGGCAAAGTAACTGTGCAAACGTTGCAGCTGCAAATCCGCAATCAGACAAAGCAAATAATTTTGCAAAAATAAATATGAGGGATTATTGTGCTGGCTGCCAGGCGGTCTACAGCGAGGCGGCTGGAAAGTATGCTATAATAAAATGCAGCTAAGTCGATGGGTACGGCAGCGATGGCGACGGCGATGGCGACGGCGACAGCGACAGCGAGGACGATATTAAATTTCAAGTGCATGTGCTAAGCCCTGGTACCGAGTGAAGGCCCCACTATTCCGTCTGCTGCCATTGAAAACGCTGTCCTTGCTGCATCAGCAGCTTCTCTAGTTCACCTTGCCTCATCTGGTCCCTGCCCCAGCCTCGGCATGCTCCTCAATATCCACGACATTCATTTGAATGCATTTGCCACTTGAGAGATTAGCCTGAAACGGTCTCCCAACCCCCGCTGCCCCCCTCCTCCATTGTTGGCATTTTAAAATTTACTTTTGTCATTGCTCTTATTTATTCCTTTTTTCTTTTCTGTTTATGCTGTCTATTTGGTGGCGGCTTTGAACCATGCCCTGCCCCCACCACTGCCCCTTCAGAGTCATTATTTTGATTATGTAACATTTTTGCTGCCTTTTTTTGGACAGGTTTGTTTGCATTTACTCTGCCTGACCCGGCCCATACCCATACCCACACCCATACCCATACCCAGGCTCTGCCATTGTCCTGTGGGCTTCCTCCTGTTATTATTATTACTGGTTTTTGTCAAAATAATTTTTAAAATATTAAAAAAGGACTGTGGGTGGCAATGTTTGTCAACAAATTGAATGAGTTTCACTGTGTGTCAGGAATTTGTAATGAAATGTCCACAGATTCGTCGTACTATATGTTTGAGTATACGAAAAGTGTTTGGAATATATTTATGTCGATCAGGCATTGTGTTATATGAAGTCTTAGTTTATGGATTAAGAACATCCAGAGGCTACCGAAATATTGTTTACCTCTACTGTGTACTGTGTACTGTGTAATTATCTATAAATCGAAATGCTTCAAGCCGTAGTAGTCCGCTAATCGGAATTTGTTGAATGTAAAACATTCTGCGGAACGGAATCCCGAACATGGGGTCAGTGGGTTCTTTGGGGTGACTGTGATTTAATTAAGAGCCGCATCCTCAACCTAAATGTAAGCCTCAGACCAAAACCTCAGGCCAATAATGACGTGGCACAGATCTGTGCGGAGTTAATGACAAATGCACGTCATTTGGCTTATTAGTGGTTTTATTTCGCTATTGGCACTCCACTACAACACAATTACCCCAGCACATTCTCGTACAGAGAGGCACGCCTCTTGGCCCTGAAAGGCTGGAAATCAACGCTCCTTGGATGGGACGCGCGGTGCCAATTTGCAATTTCATTACAATGCTTAATCATCATTACAGTGGGAGAACTCCATATGTGCGCCGTAGACAGAGAAGCAGTGTGTGTGTGGGAGTGTGAGGGAGTGTGGGAGATTCACAATATTGCGTTGGTACTTCCGCTATACCCACACACTCACACAGTCAGCACACACTCAGACGCACACAATAAAAACCCATAGGAAAAATGGCATTCTCACTGCCATATCGTGCCTGCCATGTCACCGTTCATATGGCTGGACGAGTCGGCAGTATCCTCGCATTTGTTGCTACTATTTGATTATATATGTAGCCGTATCATGCACCGTTCCATGTCGTGTTCTTCCCTCCTTCACGCACACACAGACCAAGAGAGGGAAAGAGAGCGAGCGAGCCAGCGAGCTAGAGAGAGAGGGAGAGACAAGCGCGTCAAATGCAGTTTATGCCCTGGCCATAAATCAAAATTTTTGGTTTTCTGCTGTCAGGCCATGGCATAGCTTTGAGCATGGGGATCTGCAACGGCCATGCCAGAGGCAAGTAGTAGGCCAGAGAGGGGGGAAGGACCATGGCTAGAGCCAGTGCTAGGACATAGTGCACATTGCACAGTTTCTGCCTTTTTGCGTAACTCGTTTATTTTTGTGGTCATAATTTGCCGATGCCGCCAGCGTTTGCTCGACGGTTTCGCCATCGCATTCCATTCCTCCACGCACACAGGGCTTTAGGATCTGCCGAGGTCCTGCCGAGCTCTCTTTGCTAAAATATTGGTTTAGATTGTGTCAAACAAATTGAATTTGCGATTTTATGATGGATCCGAGCCGAACGATAGTCCAAAGGCAACCAAGAGGACATGAACTTCGGGACTGGCTAATTGGTGGTGCGACTTATTCAACCGATTAGCGAGCCATTGAACTTGGGTATGCAGTTGATTGGGCTAAATATGGGCATGGCTTGGCAGAGGCGATTCGAACAGAATGAAACCGACGTGATATAGGACTATAACTTCAATCTTTTAATTTTTGCTAACATCCGCGCTGCAGATTAAAAATTAAAATTAAAAAAGGACGATTTTTGGAGGTTAATAACAGATTCTAAATATGAGGAAATGATCTACAACCAAACCAATTTTTGTGTCGTGTAAAGTACAAATCCGATTCTAGAAGGGACCCCTTTAACATACATAATTCACCAATTTATAAGAAGTCCCATCGGATCTGAAGGGCAACACCGGAGGGTTTCTCGATGGGGATTTGGTGCTGGTTTATAATCCACAGCGGAAGAATCGATTACTACCCGAAAGCACCGAAAAGTTGATCTTGTCTTGTCGAATATTTAGTCTTTCCAAATTATTTTCCTATCATCCAATCGCTTTGGCTCACATCGAACTGATATTTAAAATGCGATAATCCATTCCTTTTGTTCGGGATGTTGCTATGTCTCCATCTAATGGTGTTTGATGATATGTCCCATAGAATGATTATTCTAGCCCATTTATGGGTGGATTTGATGTTATGGATATAATAACCGTCATCTTCTATATCTTACTCGAAGCTTCTTCCATTACTTCGCTCCTCTGGATTCTTCCCCATGCTCTTCTTCATCGTTTGCTTTGTTTGCTCTCATCACATCCGCGTCGCTTCCCTCTCTCGAGATGGTTATTTCAGCTTATGTCTAATGGTCAGAGCATCGGGGCTCCAACGGGTGGCTCCCCCCACTGGCAGCCGTTGCAGCCCTAATGGTGGGTGGGCGTTCTGCGACACACGATATGCGGTTCACTTGTTCGGATTTCCCAACTCATCAGCAGCGGCAATATGAACAGGAGCTGGAGCAGGAGCAGGAGCTGCAGGACCTCTTCACCTTTGGATGCTGCATTTTTCAGATCTGCACGTATTTCCAGTTAATACGAAAAACCGAATTAGGTTCTGTTCAGGTCCAGCCGCCAGCCGCCAGCCTGCCAACCATTCTGCCTGCCTTTTATTTAAACATAAATTCCTGCACAATGCACTAGACGAACATTTTCCACATGAATTGTAAATGATTTCGAGGCACACACACACTCACCGACTCAGACACACTCAGGACGAGATTTTCCCGATTGCCTGCGACTGGAACGAGGGGAAGGAAACCCTTCTCTCTGCTGAACCGTTCTGCTCCGTTCTGCTCCGTTCTTTTTCTATACATTTTTTTATCGGTTGCCATCGATCTTGGGTCTTTGCGTTTGACAGATCGAAATTAGAAATCACCGCTTTATGGCTGCGGCAGCCACTGGCGGCAGCAACTGGCAGCAACTGGCAGCCAACTGTGCTTTGTGCCGCTTTCGTGGCTAATTGAATGTGGCAAGTGGGCAAAATACGATACAAAATGCCAGTGTGCGAGCCGGGCTAAGTGCAAAAATTGTATACGGTTTTGTTGCGGGCCAGCCGTGCAACCAATTTGCCAGCAAACAGCCATTCCCGGTCGCTTATCGCTTATCGAGTGGATGCTTGCCACACGCACACCCACACACCCACACCCCGCCCCTGTCCGCCCCTGTCCGCACCCCACCCCATCCCCCAATGATTTTCCAACGATTTCTTGCCCTTTCGTATGCAAAGGAGCTGGCGAGGAGCACTCGACTTGGCCCGGAGCGTGCCGAAATATTGCCCGTTTAGCGGTTTATTTTAATGGCAGCAGCAACAACAGCAACAACAACAGCAACAGCAACAATTTATGTCAGGTAGGAAAATCCTGAGCCAGCCACCCCCGCCCCCCATGTGCTCGCCGCTCTCCGCTCTCCGTTTTGTATGTTTTGTGCCACTTGAACGCTGTTAACAAATTTGATTTTCGTGTTTGATTTGATGGCTGTGGCTCGGTGGATCGGTGGCTAGGTGGCTTTGCGGGAGTGTGGGGGTGTCGGGGAGGAGGTCGGGAATCGGGGGCACGGCACGCGTGTCTGCGAAATGGAAAGCCAGCCCCGCGATGGTAGCCCCACGTCTGGCGGCAAATGAGTGCCGACTATTTATAGTCCGACCCCGACTAAATGAAACTGTAAATTAGAGCCAGAGCCAGAGCTAGAGCGAGAGCAGGAGACAAAGCCGGCGCATAATAATAACTGCACTGCATTGAAGCAGCGGCCAAAACGAAACGAAACGAAACAAAACGGGATCCGCCGACAGGAAAACCCGCACACCCGCACACCCGCCCACTAGCACCATCGCCCACCCGCATCGGTGGCAGCGGCAGCGGAATCGGCAGCGGCAGCGGCAGCGGTGGCAGCCTGGAGGGGAAATGCCAAGAAGCTCGGCCGAAATGAACTCCGCCAGAAATGAACGTGAGCCGAAGGCCAGATACGACGACGAACGACGACGAAAAGCTGAGCTTTTGGGAGGAGCTTTTTGGGACAGGACAGGCCATGCGCAGGTCAGCCGATGTTCCCCTCTCGGCAAGGTTGGATGCTGCTGCTGCTGCTGCTGCTTCTCCTGATGCTGACGCTGACGCTGCTGCTGCTGCTGCTGCTGCCGCCTCTAGCTGTGTGTGGGAGCAGGCAACCGTCACTCTGAGGGCTTATCTCTGCATCTGTGTAAGTGCTCGCCCTTCTCTGCTCTGCACTGCTCTGCTCTGCTCTGCCGAGCCGTTCCGTTCCGTGCGTCTTGCGCTTCTTTTCTTTTTGCATATCCCCACCCGGAAAATTCATCGCTCGGGATGGCGATGGCGCGGACGGCGGTATAAAAACCCCCGCAACGCATTTCGCTGCTCACAAGTTGAAATCATTGCGTCCTGTGTGTGTCTTGTATCCAGTATCCAGTACCCAGTACCCAGTATCTGCAGTATCTGTAGCCCACCAGCGCCGCCCAGCAGCAGTCTCAGAGTTCGTTTTTGCCAACGAAACGCACAGCCCAGCCGCATCCGAGTCCGAATCCGAATCCGAAGTAAGCCGAAGGAGACCAGCCAGAACGGAGTATCATGTAGCATCCAGGAAGCATAACCAGCAGCATCGGTACAAAGTGTCAAAAAGTGACTTTAAATCGAGAAGATGTGACTGTGACGGTGACAGTTTATCTGGAAGTTGATTCCGCCTCCGGACTACACGGAGGCCGATGGCTGCGAGTTCGCAGGACAACCTGCACGCCACGGCACTCGTATAATTACGTATTTTCAAAGTCCTGGCGGCTGGTTAAAGAGTTCGCTGCCAAAAGGTAATTTGCATCATTTGCATAATTTGTGGACCATGTTGAGCTGGTGTTTCTCCTGTCTGCGCTCTGGGCTCGGTTTCGCTTTACTGTCGCTCCGCTGCCGCCGTTGGCTAATGCATTATTTATGCGAATGCCTGCTCAACACCTAGCAATTACATTTACAATTACGAGAAAAATATGAATGGCACTTGGCTGACCTTGCTGGACCGCATCCGCATGTAATCAACGGACACACGGACACGGGAGGACATACCCTGCTCGTGGGCAATGGCATTAATAAACATGTGCGAAAAGAATTAGCAAATGCAATTGCAAATGCACTCGCTGAAAATGATTAAAATGACATTTCACTGCAATCGAACAAGCCCTGCTGATTAAGTATGCAATAGTACAAAAAATGTTACAAGTTACAACAACTGAACCGAATCGCCATGAAATTCAATTGAAAACCATTCAATCATTAATATGCAAATTTCCGCTGCTCCGTCTCGCTCACTCCCGCTCACTGGCGCGGTAAGTACACACATACATAAATACATGTTAAAATTCATTAATACCGCTGCCCGCCCGCCATTAATTGAGCATTTTAATGGAAAAATTACATCGCCTAACTGGCACATTAATTAAGCTGCAGACAGCTCGTCCCGTCCGTTCAAATCTGCCCCCCCCCACCCCCAGCGATGTAATTTATATACTTTGGTCCCTACACCCCAGGCACTGCCCACACAATATACGCATATATATATTCATATATTAATCCTTTCAAAGTCCGAATATATTCCCACAAATATTTATATGCAAGGCAAACACTTTACATTATTAAAACCTGCCACCTGCTCACAGCGAAATGGGAAATGCGAAATGCGCAACAAACTGTGCCATTTTTTGTTCATGGAAATCGGCTTTTCTTTCGAGTTATTATTTTCATCATTTTTTGTGCCACAAAAAGGCAATTTTCTTTTTCAGTTTTTTAATTTGAACAGCAAAAGCATAGCATACATTTTTAATGGTATAGGATCCGAAATGGCATAAAGCTCTCAGAGTTCTGATCACTATTGGTTCTGGCTTTGAGTTAAGATCAAGCTTCAGGCATTTGCTATACAACGAGACAGTTCCCGCATCTCTTGCCAGGAGCTGTTGCTAATTTCCACGTCAGATAGAGAAGTCACAATCAATTGAATGTTCACTGGAGCTTGTCGATAAATAATTGCAATGTAATTATTTGAAAATCCAGCGAAATGATGCGTAATTAAAGGAGTGGAAAATGCAAATAAAATGTCAGTCAAATGAGCATGCAATATAAATGGACTTTGTCGGACGAATTGTGTGAATAATTGATCCCATTCCTCACAGGAGCTGGACACGTTTATTCCATTTATTTTGTTAACCAAAGCCGATTATTTGAGTCAAATTATCGATGGCAAGCAAGAGAGAGAGAGCTGTCAAAGGGAATTCCTCATCAGGTGTCCTGCATGGGTATCGCAAGCAAAAGGGATAGACAGGAGCACACGGAGTAGTGGAGAATGCGGTGAATGTGAATCCCAGACGTTCGCTCGCTCTCGCTGGCTGCAGCACTTTAAATTCCAATTAAAAGGAAAATGTGAATAATTGCAAAAAGTGCTTAGTAATGCGGCAGAGCTCCTCGCCCCGCCTCGCCTCGTCCTGCCTCGCATGTGTTTGTTAGTTAGAGAGAGAGAGAGAGAGAGAGAGAGAGAGAGAGAGAGAGCGGTCTAAGCCTGAGGTTTAAGGCAGCAAAAAGTCTTGTTTCAGCTTGGCTTAATTGCATTTTAGTTGCCAAGCTGCTGCTGCTGCTGCTGCTGATGCACACACCAATGCCCACATAACAACAGCAGCAACGACTTCCACACACTTAAGCACACACTCACACACATGTATGTACACACCACACACACGCACACACACAAACACACACAAATGCATACATTTATAGAGGCATAAGCCTGAACGCGCGCTGTTGATTTTGCGCCTTTTGCCTGCTTCAGCATTTCCCGTTGGCGTTGCCGTTGCTGCTTCCCTTCTCACTTCTCCCTTTCCGTTGACAGTTTCAGTTATTTTCCGATTTCCAAGCCATGCCCAACGCTAGGTTTTCCCCGGCTTCCGTTACCCAGTGGCACTAGCAGGGCCACTAGCAGTGGCAGGGGCAGTGGCAGTCCCAGTCTTAGCCACCAACATGTTTGCCAGCTAAATGTGTTACTGTGTTTGCCTCAAATCAGCTTCCGTCATATGCCAAGCGGCAAAAATAAACAGAACAGAGAAGGCAGCGCATGGAAGAAAAGGCAGCAAAAAAATATATTCGTGCAACGGAGGCAGAAGCAAGAGCAGAAGCAGACCCAGTGGCAGGACTAAGGACTGAGGACTGAGGACTGAGCACCGAGGACCATCGCGTATGCTCGTTAAAGTTTGCCTTGACTGGTCCTGGGCGTCCTGCCTTCTGCATCCTGCGATAAAGTGCAAATTTTGTTAATTATTCGTGCGTTCGTGCGCTTCGCCCTCTGTTTCCAATGTTTTCGCAGCGCAAGGGGAAAACTTTTTTCCTCTCAGAGTCTCAGGCCCCGTCCCGCCCCATTCTCCTCTAATTGCCACAATTCTAGCTAGGGTTCTGTTATTCCGTTAGGCTTGGCAGCCTGCGAATTTTCGGGCCCTTTTAATGATGGAAAAACCAGGCTTCATTTCTAATTAGACTCCGTGTGGATTGCTCCTCCTATTTGAACAAGCGATTGTGGATCTGCATATGGGGCGCCCGCGGAGACAGCAGATGACCAGTGAAACGGAGCTTAATATTTGGGCAGAGCCAGGAGGATGTGGCTGAGGGGGTGGCTGGTGCAGCCATGTGTGGGCACGCCCGAGTCCGCTGAGATTTGCGCTCGGTTCGCATTCATGGCCAACAATCGCACATCCAGCATCCAGCATCCAACATGCAGCATAAATTATGCAGCCAAGTGCAGAAAATATTAACTTGAACAGAACAGCAGTGGCAGTGGCAGTGGCAGTGGCAGTAGTGGTGGCAGCTACCTGGTGGCAGCCAAACAAGACCGCACACACAGCGTGAGTTTCTGTGGCCGCGCTGGCGTGTACGTAATGTGGCATTACTGCTGCTCCTGCACACCCCCCTCCTGCACACTGCTCTGGATGTGGCAAACAACCTTTCATAGTTGCAGCAGCTGATGCAGCAATTTATTTCGCTAGTAACTCCCTCGCTCCCTCTAAGGCAGTCCCTCTGCGAAGGACTTAAAGTGCGCTATTTTTAAGGAGTCACTGCTAATGGCCGAGCGTTTAATTCCGCAAATGAGTTAGGGTCTCATTCCGCCAATTAAATTCTCCAATCGAATGCCAATCGATCCCAATCGGCTCTCAACTAATTTTCACATTTGTGTGTGCCAGTCGGAGAATGCAGAAAATGTCCTGGCTCTGGCAATTTCCAATTGCATCTCTTGGCTGGGTGGGTGGAAAGTTGTTGGCTTAGGGAAAGTGTCATGCGTATGTTTGTTATGATTGCAAATACACTTGACGTCGCACTCAATTTCTGCCTCAACTCAAGTCAGCTTTTCGCCTCCTTATCCTTATCCTTTTCCATATCCCTTTCCTTATCCATGCACAAGTACACCTACTTCAAAAGCTTTCACAGAAGTATTTATGTCGAGAAATCTGTTGTTGCATCCAATTTGTCAGCGAAGACGAGAGACGGATGGGGGATGCCTTGAGGAATTTTGATCTCATTAGCAGATAATTTGGAATGCGTTTTAAGCTGTTCAGCTCAGGTCCTGCCTGCCTTTTCACTCCTCTGTATTATCCTTCAATCAAAAAATTTGTTTAGCTCTGAGAGGGAAAACTGCTCAGTCACCAAGAGAGGATGGGGACAGAGAGGAGCAACAATGAAGCGAAACTAGGAAAATGTGAAGTAAAGTGAAAAAGCCAAAAGCAAAGCGACAGCCACTATAGGGGGGGGGGGGCTGCAGGAAGAAAGCAGAAAGAAGAAAGCAGAAAGCAGGGTAAGCAGAAAGAAAGCTTGCAATAATAAAGTAAACGTACTGCTCGCTGCTCAAGTGCAATGGCAATTGTTGTTGCGCACACAGGGCTCCTGGGGAGTGTGGGGGTGTGGGGGGAGTGTGCGCTGCCTGCCTGGGCACTCCATTTTGTAAGCAACTGTAAGCGGAGCAAACTGTAATCCACGCTCGCTCATTTCCACAATTAGGGGTTGGGAGGCTGGTGGGGGAGGGGGCTGGGGGGATTCCAGAGCAACTTTAAACAAAATGTTCTGCTATCCAAGTCGTTCTTTGTTTTTCTGTGAGCAAAAAGCGAAGAAAAAGGAGAATTTGAACAAACAAAAAATTCGCCATTTTTTAGTGCTTTTTCGGGGCTGCTCTTGACGTCGCCGTCGTCCTCGTCGTCCTCGTCGAGTGCCAGTCCTCGACGTAGTCGCCATCGCTATGGCATGCTTGGAATTTGCTTTGCTTTATGCTCTTCTCCCCTCTTAGCTCCTCTCTCTCTCTCTCCTTCTCTCTATGACTGTTTTCGGATGGTCTGAGGGGGGTGGAGAGGGAGGGAGGTAAGTGCACCTTATTTCTTTCATTTTTGCATTATAAAAGGTAGGAATTAATGCATAGAAGAGTGGAAGAGAATGTCCAGAGAAGAAGTATTCTCAGTCCTGTCCTGTCCTGTCCTCAAGTTCCTGAAAGTGTTGGGAACTGTTTCGTGGTTTCTTCTTGTTTTATGATTAAAGTTTGCACTGGAGAGGGCCGAGGGGCCGAGAGGGCTGAGGCCGTGGCTGAGGGGTGCTGAAGTGGTTCCAAAGACAGAGTGTGGCCCAGACAGGACTTTAAATATGAATACTATAAATTATATGATGAATTTTTCAGAAATTATGCCAGGCAGGAGAGATGGGATGGGAATTCCAAGAAAGTCCTTCATGTTTCATGGGATAAGCATGGTAATTGGCAGCAAAATTTCCACTGCCCCTGCCACTGCCACTGCAACTGATGATCCTTGGGATCTGGCATTCTAATTTGTTCTGTTTATCCTGGCATATCCTGGCATCCAAATATGTACATATCTGTTTATCCCAATTTGTGCCCCCCAAAGTGCAGCCCCAGACGAAGGCCCACCATATTGCTTATCTATTAAAGCAATCCCAAATCGCTCAACTTTGCATAATGCCATTCGCCCCGAAAAACTTGATAAGCATACACACACACACACACACACACACACACTTGTCTCTGTACTCTGTCGCATTCGAATGTACGGATGGAGCTCTCTGCTCCTTTCAGCTATCCTTGCAGCAGCCCCAATCCCAACCCCCTCCATGTTCCGGCTGCTCTGCTGGCTTTTCAAAGTTTTCCCAGCCATTGCATGTCATTTGCATAGTTTTCATTGCCCAGAGTCCTGCTCTGCCTCGTTCTGGGACGGCTGCCTCTCCCCCCCCCCCCCCCCCCCCCCTCTCCACTCCCATCCATTGTTGTTGCTGTAACGAGCTGTCAACAATCTTTTAGTTTTGGCCATCGGCAAATGTATTTGCCAGTTTTTCAATTGAATTGTCGAAAGCCCCGTTGATATCACAGGCTTTCCACTTGGCTGCTCCTGCAGGCCCGCCCCGCCCCGCCCCGCCCCCTCTTCTCCTCCGCTGTCGGAAAAATATTAACTTAATTTACGATATGGCCTAAACAAATTGCTCAACTCGACTCGACTGGGCCAGTTGCCTGTTGCCTGTTAATGTTGCAAATCGTCTGACAAATTGCCGGCAAGAAAAGTGTTGCCACTGGATGGATGATTTATGGGATCTGGGTCGGTGCATGGCTCGGTGCGTGCTGTGGCAGAGTGCCTGCTCAGACAATGCAACTAAATGTGCAACCTACTTTCCAATTATCCCGCACCTGATCCTGTCCCATCCCTGTGCAGGGCCCAGCCACAACATCAACAATGTGAACAGTAGGATGGATCCGAGCAGGCAACAAAGCGTCCTGCCTCTCCGTCGGCTGGCTGAGTGCATTTTAGCTGAATTACGGCCTTCATTCTTCTTTCTGGCCCTTCTTTCGGATGGCTAAAAGGATACGGCTGGGGTAGCAGATAGGGGGCTGCATGCACCTGCCTGCGCCTGCCTGCGCCTGCCTGCACCTGCCTGCATGCATGTGCGGTCGCCCAGTGAAGTGAACTGCACTGAGGTGAAGTGGGTGAAGGCCTCGGCGCACGCCTCAAAGGCAAGTAAACGGCCTTTTGTCCCCATTGTCTGAGACCCATAATGTGGAGGCGCTGCTGTTGTTGCACAGCAGCCATTATATGCCAAAATAAGGCCACTCAATGCCGGGCCAACAAGATGCGAGTCGAGTGTCCTAGGAGGATCCAGTGGGGCTTGAGCCGAGTGTAACGGAGTGCGGCATCTTCTTCTGCAACTTGTGCTTCGTCCTCGTCCTTGCACGCTGCCTCTTGCTCTTGCTCCTGCTCCTTCTCCTTCTGTTCACCTGAGACGCAGCTGCAGATGCAATTTTCATAATTCATTTCAATTTAGTAGACTTTTCTGCTAATTAGTCGTACATTTAGTTGGGAATGGGAATGGAAATGGGAGGAGGAGTAGCAGGAGGGGGAGGATATGCAAAGCGAGGGAAAACTTCAACTAATTGCTAAATAAGCAGAGGTGAGCAGCAGAGTGCTAGAGTGGCAGAGTGGCAGAGCGGCAGAGCGGCAGAGGGACCTGTGGTGGGCAGGGCAGAAAGAGCAACAGAACTAGAAATTAGAGAGTTGCGAACCTCATTAAATTAGGCGCCTCTGGAATGGAAGGCATTACGAGTGCTTTGTCTGTTCGGAGAAATCGCCTTCGGCAGGAAATCTGCCCAGGCAACATCCGTTTCCGCTGCTCCGTTGCTCCTTTGCTCCTCTGTGCCTCCTGTGAAATATTAACCCACTAACGGAGGGCTTCTGCTGCTGCTGCTGCTTCTGCCTGTGTTCCAGTTTCAGTTTCAGTTCTAACCAGTTCCAGCCCTATGATTCATTTGGTGTCACGTTAGCCCATTAGCCAGCCATGATACAGATCCAGCTGTCCATTGTTGCTGTTGTCTTGTCCCTGTTTTGTGGTCTAAATGCACTGAAAGCTTAGCATAAATGAGCTGATGCTAAGCTGAGCTGCGCTCCGTGGTCCTTGGTCCGTGTCCGGTAGGAAAGCTCATTAGCGCAG
The DNA here is from genome assembly GCA_963969585.1 of Drosophila helvetica. Lineage (NCBI taxonomy): Eukaryota > Metazoa > Arthropoda > Insecta > Diptera > Drosophilidae > Drosophila > Drosophila helvetica. Next base: position 3,463,578 of record OZ018404.1, read on the forward strand.
TGGAAACCGCGCCAGAAGCAGCGGAAGCAGTGTGTGGCATGCACTGAAGACACCTCGGTGGTGGTGGAGGAGGAAGAGGAGGAGGAGGAGGGGGGTATGATTGGGGAATAATTTAACAGAATTTTCGATCAGGATTGTGTGAGAAATGAATCTCTCCATCTGCGAGTAGCTTCATTCGTTCCTCTCCTACCAAACACTTATTTCCGGATAATCAAAATTTACCTGATTCCTTTTTAATTCCTTGAGCAAATAGCAGAAGGAATCTGTTGCGAAACTTCAGCCCCCTGGCTCCTCCTCCGATTTAGCGAACTTTTCCAGCTCTTCTGCTGATTTGTCTTTGGGTTTCTCGGGTCTGTCTCGGTACTCTACAGTGTGGAGAATCGAGCCGAGCACCTGCCAGCGGTAGCAGTAGAACAGTTCAAGGCTCGAGAAAAGTTGCCCGAGAACTTGCCGGCGAGAGCCTCGAACTCGACAAATGCTCGGGCATCTATAAACATAATTAAAGAAACTCTGGCAAATTAATTCAAGTTGGGAATTTAACAGATTGCCAAAAGGAGGCAAAACTTTTCCCTCTGCTCTGCTCTGCTCTGTTCTGCTCTGCTCCTCCCAGCAGCAGCAGCAGCAACAATCACAAACAATTTCTGCATGCCAAACAATAAACAATCAAGTTGAATTCAATGCAGGAATCTGCGGGGGAGGGCGCTGAGGGTGCCGGGGAGGGTCTGCAGATGGTCATGCAATTGGCAACTTTTTAATCAACTTGAAGATGCAAATGCAAAGCAGAGGAGCAGGGAGCAGGACAGACTGTGGAATGGGGGGGGGAATCGTTTTATATGGTGATGTAATTGGCCAACACGGATTGAGGGCGTTAATAATGTGTGTGTGTGTGTGTGTGTGCTTGTGCAGTGGGCCCAGAGGAGGCGGTGGATACAGAGATGGTAAATTACAAAGTAGAAAACTTAAGAGCAGCGGCAGCAGCAGCTGAAGCAGCAGTGATTCAATTTGTCAACTGCTTGTTAGACGGACTTTGGCTTTGGCTTTGACTTTGATGGGGTGGGATGGGATGGAAGGAGATGGGGATACACGATGTACACGGATGAGATGTGACTTTTAGTGCCTGTCTGCCCGTCTGCGTGCAGTTTGAACTTAATTAAAAACCTTGTTGGAGTAATCGCCAGCGCCAGCGCCATCGTCTTTGCTGTTTGTAGCAGCTCCTTGATGTGGCCAAAGTAGTTGCGAAGTTCGATTTTTGTCGTCTGCTCTGCGGTCGTTTGCCTCAAAGTGCAAAGCGTTGTCCTGCCGCGCCAAGGATAAGGATGTGCCGCTGCGACACATGGCAAGGAATCTCTTGGCCTCCGAGCCCCAAGCCCTAAGCCCCATCCCTCCCCGCCCTGCCCTGCCCTCCCTGACTCCCTGGCTGACTGCCGTGCCCCGCGTCTAATTGAGTTGTACAAGGCTACTACTAATTGCATTCGATGCTTGCCGCTCGAGTTGCGGCAGCGATGATGTAATTAAATTTGATTGGGCCGCTCCGGAGGAGTAGCAGGAGCAGAGGAGTGCTGCCCACGGCTTAAGGTGTTTTCCGGTCCGATTTATAGCGGCGAATTTTAATTAAAACGGAATTTCCCTCAGCTCCTGCCCCTGCTGCTGCTGCTGCTGCTGCTGCTCTCTGGCTTTCGTGTCAAAGGAGTATCTAAATTTGTAGTATAACATTAAAATTGAACACACAACAAACACAAAACCCAAGAAGACTAACACTAATACACATGAAAAGACAGAACACAGACAGACACTTGCATTGAAACACTCAAAAAGGGAAATCCATCATGCTGCAACGGAAACGCAGTGGCACCTCCTCCTCCTGCTCGATCCTCGATCCGGATGGGGATGGGGATGCAAGTGGTTATGCAAATGGGGATGAGGATGAGGCGGGGGAGCTGTGTGCCATCTGCCTGGAACGGATACAAGACCCGGCCATGCTACGCTGCAGTCACACCTTCTGCAAGGGCTGCCTGGAGATCTACCGCGAGGCGCGCGGCTGGGTGGCCGAGCGCTGTCCGCTGTGCCGCCGCAGACTGGATGATCATGTCTCCCGGAACTGGAAGGGTGTAAGTGGTGGAGTCTCCCTCTGTTCTGCCTCAACCACCTGCTCCTCCTTCGCATCCCTAGACCTGGAGCCTGGTCGTCTTTTTATTGGCTCTCCTGATACTCCTCAGCCAGGGGACCTTCTACCTGCTGCTGCTCTACTGGTAGACGGTAGACGGTAGACGGTAGACTGGTGGAAAAGAGGGCCCTGTCCAGACCCAGAAGATGTCCAGACCCATACAAAATTAGATATAGATATACGTACGTACATAGATGGAAAGATTGGGATGCATACAAAGTTGAGTGAATTTTAATTAAATCTAAAAGCCATAAAATTCCATGCGGAATGCGCTTTATCCTGGTCCATTGTCCCTTATCCTTTGTCAACCTTGCGGCGCATATAATTAATTTGTATCCCCCCACACCCCCACCCCAACAGCGGAGGGGGACGTCTTACAGAGCTCAAAGCAGAGGAAAACTTTACTACATTGTGTGGCAAGTTGCTGGTTGCCGGTTGCTGGCTGATGGTTGCTGCTGCAACTGCACCTAAAATCACACATAAGCCGGTTCTTGCGGTTCTACTGGAACACTTTCCGGGTGGTGGGGCCCTTGCCAGTTCGGCCACATTTTAATTCAATTTTCTACGCCAATAAGCCCCCAGAAAAAAAGTGCAGCACATGCAAACTCGTATGAAAATAATGAAATAATATTCACAAAGTAAATATTTTATTTGTAAGCAGACTCAGGGCAGCGCAGCCATGCCATAGCCACACATTCCTCATTTCTATATCGCCACACACACTGTTAGTATGTATACTCGTATATATGTACATGTGTAGTATGTACATATATCGTGCGGTCCGCATTGTATTTATGTTTATTTTTCTGGTGTAAATCAAATTACTGCCCACCCGCAATAAATTCGAGAATATTTTCCCACTTTAAAAATAACATCCAAATAAAAAGCTATGCGAGTATATTCGCAACGAAAAAATGATTCAAAATTAAATGTTGGTAAAGAAAATCCAGCTGAGAGACCACTGATTTATTCAATCATTCGAAATGTTCCTAGTATTTGATTTTAAGGAATTTCCTTGGAGAATTTTCCGTTTCTTTCGATGATTTACCATGATGATGGAAAATCGCTTTAGCGATTGGATTGCTTAGATATTTTCCCCAGTTTATTTTGAGTGTGGTATTTGTGGAGTCAGTTGGGGGAAATCAATGTTTATTTGCATTTATTTATTTTCTCCTCAATTATAAGCTGTCTTTGAACTAAAGATGAGTCCGGTAGCTCAACTGAAGGGTTATTTATCATTGCAAAGGAGTGGGGTTTGAGCCATGGGGCCTTTACATATTTTCAATCGTATTTTCTTACATTGGTCCTGGGTAGAATGCACTTGAGCAACACTATCCGTTTCTTACTGTTTTTCCACCTGGCATTTGGGCCATGTTTGCGAGCCTGTTTGCCTGCTCGTAATGGCTATCCAACACCCACAACCACACCCCCACACCCCCACACCCACACACCCACACACACATGAATAGATAGAAAACAAATATGGCGAGCGCTTTGCAATTTTGTTATTTTGATTGCCCCATCGATGGTTCCGTGTGGGGGGGAAGAGGGTGAGTGGGCGCCTCCTGCTGCGGATTCCCGCATTCGCCATGCGTTTGCATTGGCTTTGGCTTTGGCTTTGGCTTTCCCTGCAGCTCACGATTTCGAGCCTGGCCTGCCCAAAACACCTGCGAATGCAACTGGATGAATATTTGGCTGTAAACTAATATGCTGCCTGATGCATAAATAACTGGGATGGGGATAGGGATGGGGATGGGGATAGGGATGGGGATAGGCAATCTTCTCTGCCTCTCTGCTGGAGCCAGAGCCATTTCCAGAGCCTGGATTTGGCCCTCAGTTGCTCGCTGTCACATCCGCCTCGCACAGGATATGAAATGGCGGTTTTGGCCTACACTCCACCTCCACCTCCACTCTGCCGTCACGCGTCCCCCGTTTTTCTGCTCGATAACATTTTTTCCCACTATTTGTCCGATTTGTGGGCCAATCCGCACTCGATTTCTCGCTTCTTTTCTGCCACTTTTTGTGTGTTGTTTGGCTTTTGTCAGCTGGGGCTGGCTGTCGGCAGGCAAATTGAAATGTTTGCCCGTGCTGGCCGTCGGGGCTCTAGCGCCACCACGCCACCCCGCCACCCCGCCGCCCCACCACCCTGCCTCCCAGCTTAGCACCCGCCCCACGATTCAGTTCGGTTTGTTTGTTGAACTTTGACACTAGGCTGTAATTGAAAGTTTTGTGTGGACATTTGAGGAGACAAAGGCAAACACAGTCGTTTTTTGAAGCGATGTATTTGATGGAGCACTGAAGGGGTGTGGGGTGGGGGGTGGTAGGTGGGGAGCCAATCGATAAGCCCCGTCTCGAAAACCGTTCCAACTGCAGTCCAATCCAATGTGAATTCCGAGCTTGAGTCCGGGGGGTGGGCTCCAGTCATTCGGTGTAGAAATTACCCATCTCTGTGCCATATCCTCAATTAGCTCGCGTCCTTTATATATGGTGTTCCCGAGTGTGGGGCTTAATTAATTTTTACATGTCCTCCTGCCCCTGCCCCTGCCGCTGGCCCCGTAAACCTGCCACGCCCTTGAGCTCTCACCTGTCCTCATTTGTTACGCCCATTTTCGTTGCTGGCAAGCGGCTTTATCGGCTGGCCCATGCCCATATCCCTGCCCATGTCCCGACCACAATTTTATCGATAGCAAACAAAGACAAGCACAGACATGGCCACGGACACGGACACGGACTCAGACACGGACAGACGCTCTCTCTCTCGCTCTCTCTCCCTCTCTTCCTCTCTGTCTGTCTCTCTTTCTCTTCGTGGATCCTTTGCCGTGTGCAGCCTTGGCTCATTGCCAATGCATTGTGCGCCGATTATTTTCCCGTTTATTCTGTTCGCCTTTTTGCTCTCGTCGCGCGCTCTCACGACTCCTTTTTTGTGGCTCTTTGTTTTCCGCTTGCACGCCTCCTTCTGGGGCGGCTTCCATATTAAATTTTTGTCACTCTGCCATGTCTATCTTCGGCGAAGCGATGCGATGCGAGGCCGGGCGAGGCGAGGCGAGCGAGCTCCAAATTGGCTGCTTTTCAACAAAGATGCAACATCTGTTTCCATGCCTGCCTCCTGCCGCTCCTCCCGCTGCTCCTCCCGCTGCTCCTCCCGCTCGCCTCTGTCTTCTGCGCGCTATCGTTTTGCATATCCTTTTTGGCTCTGGTGCAAATTGCAATGTTGCCCTGGCAGAGGAGCCGTCCTGCCTCAACAAGCAGCTCATGTCGATGTGGCACTTGCCGTTGCCGCAGAAACCCAAAATCCTATTCATTATGTCACCGGCCCGGCAGGAGGCGGCCAGGATCTGTGCCTGCCATACCCATACCCATTCCCACTCCCATTTCCATTCCCATTTGCATGTCCTGTTTCGTTTCATTAAATGCCTGCCTTGCCGCATGCAATTACCAATTTATTTTGCCGGGGTGCACTTCTGGCCTGTTCTGCCAATTTTATGGGGCTCACTGCGCAGCCAAACGGCTAAGAAGTTGTCTGTAACTGCAGCATCTCGCCGGGAACTGTATTAGCCGGAGTTTCCATAAGCAGCAGCGGGGCATACTGTATATCATTTCTTGGGACGGAGCTCTTGATGGATGTGTGGGCTCTGGGCTCCCTTGAAGTATTTCTTCTGACTGACTGACTGACTGAGAACAGTCGGTGGTCGGTGTCTGCGAATGTGAATGGAGTCACGTGCTCTCATATAATGGAATCCTTCCAGGAAGAATCTGGAAATTGTGAATAGCCCGACCCTAAATGGGTTGACAGAGCACTTCGACTTTGTTCTCCCGAGAGTAATTTCCGCACTTTTCCAAGTCTCGCTCTCTGGCCAGTAATGATATAATTAATTAGCCCGCCAGCTCTGGCCCGTTTGAAGCCAGATTCTACATTTGTTTTTGCAGACAACCAGGACACGTTCGGCCAATTGCCATTCCCGGGTACAGTTACCTCAGCCACAGCCACAGCCTCAGTCACTCGCAGCACAAGCACATCCAGATCCTGCACATCCCTATCCCTATCCCTATCCCTATCCCTAACCCGACCCGTGCATTGTTTGCCCTGATTGCCCGAGTGGCTCTGGCTGTGGCTGTGGCTGTGTCTGTGGCAACGACCTCTGGCTGCTTGTCAAAGATTAAGCAAACCCACCTAAGCGGACAAACAAACACGCACTCCAGGGCATTTCGCAGAGGACTCGAGCTGCAGCGAGAAGGGATGCGACTCCAAAGGATGCACATGGCAATTGCTGCATTTAGTGAGCAATAAATTCACTTTTAATTTACTAAATGCGGCTCTGGCTCTGGCTCTGCCTCTGCCTCTGCTCGTCTCACCCTCGCCCTCGCCCTCCTGCAATACCATGTCGTGTGCGTGTTATGTCCTGCGCGTGAAGGAGACAAATGCCTGCGGAAGACAGATGATGCGATTGTCTGGCTGGGACCAAGTCTCCTCGGATGGGGATGTGCTCGTCCAAATGCGAGTCTTAATTGCTCGCATCTGCGATTTCGATTCGAAAGTTGGAAGTTTTTGCGCCTCAATTTGACTTTCAATTATGCAAATTCAGAAATGTTTTCCGAGTGATTTCTGGCCCGGCAATAGAATGCAATTTGCCAGGATGCTTGTCAGCTGGCCTGACGATGATTTTGTGGCCAAAATGATTTGTTTTTGTGGCTGTCTCTACGAGTATGTGTGTGTGTGTGTGTGTGTGTGTGTGGGCGAGATTCTGCCTGATTGACCGCACAATTTCCTGTCATTAGGGTCAGACTGCTGCTCCCCCTGCTGTCTCGTTCCGCCCTCTGTCTCTCTCATTCTCTCTCCTTCTCTCCCTCTTCTGGTGCTGCTTTAAATTAAACAGATTGTGTATTTATGAAATCATTTAAAATGCATACACAGACCATCTTCATGCCCCTGCCCCCTGGCCCATTATTTCCCATTAACCTACTTTGCAGCAGCCCCAAAAAATGAGCAACAGCCCTTTGCCTCTCGCCGCATCTGTCTCTTTCTGCTGCTCATTAGCCTGGCGACAGGATACGGCGTTTAATTATGTCACACTCGGGCTTTGTCTTCCGTACCCGTGCCATCCCGCCACCCCGTACCCGTACCCTGTAACCCGTACCCATCACAATGCCGACATGTGTGCTATGACGCTGACTGCTGACTGCGTAGGCAACGTGGAAGTCATCAAACATGCAGCGGAATTGCTCCCCTGGTCAGCTTTCGCAACTCTCTATCTACATACATATCTGTCCTGGTCCTGGTCCCATTCCCTGTCCCTGTCCCTCTGGAACACATCAAAATGTGTGTTGCTGGCCATAAAGTCTCCAATTAGATTGCTGGCCATAGTTACAGATTGCTGTTTGTGTTGTATGGGTGATTGTCAATCAATTTTTAATGAGTTTGAAATTGTTTGGACACAGAATAATAGCTAATTTTGACCTGGCCAAGCCCAACACCAACACCAGCACCCATAAACCTGTCCAAGTCTGAAATGAGATCAGCTCACGCAGTCCCACATTGTCGGTACAGTGTGTGCCAGCGGATCAGTAGACTCCTGGATGAAACGCACTTTTAGCTCTGATTCAACGAACATCCACTTCGCCTTCGTCTTCGACTGGCGGTACGCTGCGAACTTAATTGCCTCAGTAACTTGTATAAGACAGGGGCGGCAGGAGCGGCAGGAGCGGCAGGAGGGGCAGCATCGGGGACAGCAGGTGTCCTGGACCTGGCCAAGTTAATGCTCGCCTAAGCCCCGCAACTGCAAACATCATTAGCCAATATTATATGCATTAAATTTTATGCCCAAATGGGGTTGGGGTTGGGGATGGGCATGGAGATGGAGGTGGAGGTGGCCCAGAGAGGGTGAGAGTCCACCCACTCTGGGCGCGATGGGAGGGTGGAAGCGCAAGGATGGTCCCCTCGCCTGCCAACGTTGAGTTTTCTGCTGGCAAGGCAAAACTTTTCTTTGGCCGTAGTTAAAAATGTAAACATCAGTTGTGGCTTAATGCGGACGGCGGTTGCTTTGGTCCTGGTCTTGGCCTGGCTCTGGCTCTGGGCCTGGTTGGGGGTCTTCAGGCCTGTTCAACCGCAAGCTGGGTTCGGGCTTACACTGGGGCGAATGGCGGAGAATGGCGGAGGGGGGGAGGGAGGGAGTTGGCATACAAATTGTCTAATCCCACATAGTTCTTGCCACCTTGGACGGGCAGTGGCAAAACTTTGTCATTATGTGTCTCTCTCTCTCGTTGTGTGTGTGTTTGTGTGTGTGTGTGTGTGGGCCAAAAAATCTAAGCCACTTGGCCGAGAGCAGACTTTTGCATAAGCCAAGTCCATTGAGTCGGGTGGTCGGGTGGTCGGGGCCGTGCAGCATACATATTTCGAAACAAATGTGAAAAGTTTAAATTGTTTACTAAATAAATTTTTGACCAGAGCGAGAGCGAGAGCGAGAGAGCTGAGCGGAAGAGAGGGAGGATAAAGGATAATAGGATAAAGATGGAGTAGGTAGAGGAGTCAGGAGAGAGAGATTTGTGTCATTTCATTTGATTCCCATTCCATTCCCGTTTCATTCCATTCCATTCCATGCTGTGCCGCTATTTAAGTGTTGGCCAATGATCTCAGTTATGTTTTGATACACTGCCCAACACTGCACTACACTATTCAGAACGAAATTCATATATCGCAAACTCTTGCACCTCGGGGCGTGCCACACATACCCAAGGCCAGAATGGCGGGAGGGGGAGACAGTGCAAAATTTATTATTGCCTGGCGAATATTTTTAATTAATTATGCCGTGGCAAAATATGCGCTGCGCTGCTCCCGAAAGTATGCCACCAATTTTGCTTCGCCTTCTTCGCGGCATATTTTTTCCTGGCTGCAACAAAGGCGTGCCTTGCCCTTCGTCCCTGTCCACTCTATCGCCTGGCACTTTTTTAATTAGAGGCAGCCACAAAAGATTTTTCCATTTTCCTTTATCAGAATAGATACTTTTTCCCCCTGAACGCCCCTCACATCTGCAGGAAATAATATGACATGGTACTTCGACTTTCGGAATAGTATTAGGAATATTTATGGACTCGATATCAGGGTAATGCATTGGAGTGGAGTCCGATCTGGGATCAAGGCTATTATCAAATCATTTCATCAGCAACTATTTTAATTCGAATCACAATGTGCTGGCCCTTCGCCCCCTCCCTGCCCCTGTACAGTGCTATGCTAATTAGTGGAAAGTCAGCTATGACCCTCCCCCTTCCTTCGTGATCTCCCGCTGGCCTCTGTCCCTTTCTGTTTGCACAGCTTTTGACATATAAAATTCGACTGCTGCCGCTCTCCACAAATATTTACACGTGCTTAATGCGTTCGACGTGTTCGTCCTCTATTTGCTTTACTGTAGCTGTAGCTGGAGCTGCACTGCTTGCCGCCGTTGCCCCGCTGCCCGCTGTCCCCTTGCCGCCGTTGTCGCGTGTCCCTTCCGTCGCTCATTTAAATATTTACTCTAGGAGCTGCTTTTCCCCACTTTTTGGCCGTGTTGTTTTTGCGTGGCTTTAAAATTAAATTAATTTAAGTAATGCGTTGGCCAGAGCCATTTATCCGCCATGTTGGCCAGGCGGGGGATGGCGAGCATCCTTTTTAATATGCCTGACACATTTTTCATTTGTCATGGACTCTATCCCAGTCCCAGTCCTGGCCCTGGCCCTGAGCCCAGACCACATCAAATGCCCCTCCCACACGCTCACACACGCACACACACACACACATCCAAGAGCTCTGAATTGGCCAAAACACAAACCTGTTCGTTTGGGTCATATTTGTCTTTGGAGGGTGTCTGGGATATGGAGGGGATGGAGGGGAGGGCCTGTCAACAAACTCTGCGCTATCGTCATTATCAGCAGCCCTTCGCCGCCATCATCCTTAGCACCCGCATCATCCTCGACGCTTCCTCTCGCCCGTCACCTCACCTCCGTCGGCCCCCTCCGAAAGCTTTTGTCTTCGGTTCTCTTTCTCTCCCTTTTCGTGTTCTTTTCCCTGCATATCAGCGCTCAATCGCTATCAATCGACACTTTTTGGGTGCTCTCGTTTCGCTTCGCTTTTTTGCAGTACTCTTTGCCCGTCCGCGATAAGCCGTGTGGGCTGTGGGAGGGGAGGGGATGGGAGGGGAGGGGTGCGGGCCAAATGGATCCTGCACCTCCCCCTTGCCGCCTGCACTGCCTCGAAGGTTACTCAATCAACTCGGCGAGGATTCGGTTTCAGCATCAGCTTTGGCTTTAGCTTCAGCTTCAGCCTGTCGCCGGCACAAAATCAAATTTCAGCTCCGACAAAGTTTCGGCTTTTAGTTCTACTTTGTTCCTGACATATTCTTTCGCTCAGCCATCGACAGAGTCTCCCCGGCAGGAGTAGGAGCAGGAGCAGAATCAACAGCACGAGCAGGAGCAGCACGACCATCCAAAGCGGTCATTAATCATTCGGATTCTCCTTTCGGGTGAGAGGGAGGAGAGAGAGAGAATGGAGGAAAACAACAGTTACAGCCATGTACGTGTTCTGAGGAGGAGAGCGTTGCCAGACCAGACCGTGATTGAGGGCTAGATAATTTAACACTTTTGCAGCTCGAATGCATATGTTGTGCCCCAGCCAGTGGACTCGAACATTGAGGGGGCAGGGTGCGGGGTGCAGGCTGCAGGGTGTATCACTTGAGAGCCAACACGGAAACCCAGAAAAATATTGCAAAATCAATCAATTGAATTGGGTAATATTAGATTATATGCGCACCCACCTACAGCTCAGATATTCAGATGCTCTACTTTCCGGCAGCAATTAGTCGAGGAATCGGGCAGTCAGGCGGGACTCGATTAATAATCACCGCCCCCAAGGGGCAGCTTTCATTCCTCCTGGTTGGATCCTTTTCTTTTTGCTTTCCTTTTTCTCCTTTTCTCCCCTTCTTTTGCTGGTGGTGGCTTCACTCGGCATTTGACGTATGCCGGGGATCTCGAATTAAAGCTGCTCAGATTTCGCAGCAAATGGCTTGCACACGGAGTCCGCTCCGTTCCGGCTCGGCTCGGTCCGGTCCGGTCCGGCAGCTCCTACCCTCCCAGCTCCCGCCCACTACTTTCTCTTCCACTTCCATTGCTACCCCTACTTCTGGCTTTTGTCTCTGAGCGGCTTTTGTTTGTTGTGTAATCTATGCGCTTCATGGCACAGCTGTTTGTCCAGACGCCCTCCTCACACACACACACACACACACACACACACAATCACAATCACACACAGAGTCCCCAAGATCCTTGGAGCTGGCTGTGGGGCAGAGCGGAATAAAAATGCCAACAATTAAGTGGGCAATGCCGGGCGCCGCGGTGTAGGCAATACATTAATTTAATTAAAAGCGGAACAACGGGCGAATTTGAAAATTGTGTAAATTCCACTTATTTAGAAAACACTCGAGAGCATTTAGAGCGCATTTACGTTACAGTTGTTGACGTTGCAGGCAGCAGTTCTGTTCCCCATCTCACGTTCCATATCCCATATTCCCCACATCCCGTTTCCCGTTTCCCATATCCCAGATTCCTGCCGTCACATCACCCCCCTGTGCTGGGGGAACGCCACGCCACTGCACAAGACAAAAGGTCAGTAGCCTTATCAGCAGGCAGCGCGAAGCTCTTCGCTCGGCTCAGCTCGGCTCAGCTCGGCTCGTCCGCCACCCACCCACGCAGAGCGCTCTCTTAATGCGACTCTCTCGCTCTCCGGCTCTCCGGCTCTCTGGGTCGGACTGGCTGGCTGGCTCTCTTCGTCTGCTCAAATATGCAAGCGGTGGCTAATTAAACGAAGCTGCTGCAGCTTCGTGCGGCAGCGGCAGCGGCAGCATCCTGGACGTGGCAGCAGCCCGAGCACTTTTTGTTTACATTTCCCCTCCGGTCGCGTGCGCACTGCGCTCTCCGCTCTCCGTTCTCCGCATCTCTTTCGCTGTCCCAAACTTACCGAGCCGAGCATTCGCCATGGACTTCGGCCCGACGGGACGACTCGACGACACGACAGGACTCTGCCGTCGTGCATCTCCCGTGGCTCGCAGCATCCTTGGGCTTTCCCAGCGATTCGGCGATTCATTTGGCTGCAGAACTCGCTCGTCTCCGGTTGTGGATGCTCCCAGTGGGACCCCGGACTCCTGGCTGTGGCTGTGGCAGTGGCTGTGGCAGTGGTGCCAGTAAAGTGCTTCGTGGCCAAGTGGGTGTGTGTGTGTGTGGGCCCCCACCCAATCAATAGAGCAACAGCCGCCGGCAGTCGCCTTCGCGATGACACTTGAAGGCGCTTCGGGCCACGGAAGCAGCTTGGCGGAAATTGGAAAGGCCTGGCCTGGCCTGGCCTGGTCTGGCCTGCAGATCTTCGGAAAACCGTTCAGCCTGGTTCAGTTCAGTTCAGTTCATCAAGTAAGTAAAAGTATTCCACAAGAAAAATCCAGTGAGTGAGTGAGAGCGGCGTAGTGGCGGAGGGGGTGCTATTAAAAGTGTAACATAATTTTAGGCTGTGAAGTTTTAAGTGAGAGACTGCTGCGATTGTAAATCAATTAAACTGGCATCAGCATCTAATGCCGTCTAATGCCCATAAATTACCGTCTATGACAGGGCCATAATCTGTTTCGCTCTCGTTTTAAATTGCTCTTTTAAATGGCAAATTTATGAGCTGCCAAACAATGCGAAACAAAGCGGAGAAAAGTTTCCATATTTGCGGGAAAGTTTTTCGCTTCGGAGATGGTTATTTATCATCTGGCATCGATATTAGCATAATAAGACCAAGACCAAGCATAGAATATAATGTGGCATGCGGCATATGGCAGCCTCGGGAATGCCAGTTTTGGGGCAGAGAAATGAATTAAGTGAAACACACACACACACACACACACACATATAAGGGGAGGAAACCAGACTTGCCCCCTCAACGCCCTCTCCCCGAGGCAGTAGGCAAACAAACGCGTGAGAAACCAAATTGAATTGAATTGCTTGACATGACGACAGTCCCCGGCTCAGGCTCTCCTCTCCTCTCCTCTCGCTCGTTTCCCATTCTCTCATCCTGTGTGTGTGTGTGTGTTGTGCCATTGAAACGGGGACTAGGCTGCACCCCCATCGCAACCCCACTATACCACCCCGCACCACCCCCACTCCATGTCCCAGGACAGCTTCGGTCGGGCTTCGTGTGCGACTTTTGGGTAAAATTTTATAGCAATTTATTTGCTCTCCGCCGGCAAAGGAACTTTCCCGTACATCTTCCTTGCCGAACTGCGCGACTACGGGGGCAGTGGGGGCAGTGGGAGTGGGGCGTGGCATCATTACAATCTGAAGCCACGCCTGGCCGTGCCTGCAATGAGGTCCGGGTACGGGTACGGGTCCGGGTCCGGATAAATGCCTTGTGCACTTACAGAGAGTATTTGCATGCCAGCACACCCACGCACACACACACACAACACAGAGAGAAAGAGGCTACACAGATACAAAGATACACACAGGAATCCTCAGCCCGAGCACGTCATTATTTATTTATGATTATTTGATTGCATATGAGACAGATCTGCGGAGGGAGGGCGGCACTCACATATTCAGAATAATATCCAGGCAGATTATCATTCGGCAGGAGGCAGATGTTGGGTTGGTTGGGTGGTTGGGAGGTTGGGGGGTTGGGCGGTGGCCAACCTTCTCCTGAAGGCGGGGGAATGGATATATTTTAATTAGATTAATCACAGAGCGCCACTCTCCCTCTCCTTCTCCGTATCCTTCTCCCTCTCCCAATGCTTTGTTTGAATTGGTATTGGTCCTTCTCAAATTGATTGAGAGAGATGGAGAGGGAGAGGGGCTGCGTCTGGCCGTCTGGGCCACTTGTTGATTGATTTTTATTTATTTATTGGCTCCGTTTGTGGGGCTCCTCTCCTCCGCTTCGCCCGTTTCAAAATTTCACACATTTTCCTGCTGCCTCTGATTTGTGGCAGCTTGCATTTTCATTTATTTGTAGATACATACTCCTATGTATGTATGTATGTATGTATCTGAGAGGAGCGGGTCACTTCCGCAGAGCGTCGCGACGGTCGATAAGCCCTCATTATCATTTCGACAAGGGGAACCCACACACACACACAGGCACACACACACACAGTCGTATGTAAATACACACGCATTCCGATAATGAAATGTCAGACATGCACCCGCACATACACAGAAGCAGCAGCGGCGGCAGCGGCAACACAGTGAGCTCATTGTGGCAGCCAGAGATACACACCATTCGGATTCGGATCCAGATACAGATACGGATCCAGATACTCCACGCACTGATTTTAGTTTGCTCTGGCAATTGTTGGCAGGCACGAACATTGCTCTAATCTCGGTTGCGGCACACGCACACATTCATTCAGACATTCAGAGGTACAGACAGACACAGAGACACAGAGCGAGCAGATACACAGATACAGAGATACATCCGTGGCTGCATGCATTTCAAATGGTTCGGTTCGCATAGATTCCAAGTTGAGGCGGAAATAGTTTATTAAACATTCAACTCTAGCCCCCCGCCCAGAGGGAGGATGGAAAGAGGCAACCTCCTTCTGTACCCCTCTCGCGCTCTCTCGCTCTCTCAATCTCGTTTATCTCAATTACTGGTACTTCATATGGATACTCGCACCAGCAACACTTCGACAGTTGTGATTCCCATCCGCCCGTCCATCCGTCTGTCCGTCCGTCTGCCTGCCAATTTTCCAATTGAATTGTCTTCAATATATTAATAATATTTAATGCGACTTGTGACTCTCGTGTATGTCTCTGCTGGCAAGCTGGCTTATTAGTCAGCAAGTCCTGAGGTCGAGGAGTCGTGGAGTCCTTTGTGGTGTCCCGAATGCCTCGGCGACTGCCGCGAATTAGTTACAATCGATTTAGCAGCTCGTTACGCAGCCGCCAAAAACACGGAGCCCATAGCCCCACCCCCACCCCCAGCAGGAAATCAGCAAATAAACCGAAATATGTTCACGCATTAACCAAATTAGCTGCTGGCTTTCCAAGGACGGGCTTACGGGGCCAGGGAGGGGGACCACAGGCAGCGAATGGCCACTTATGGGTAGACATAGAAATGATTTTATAATTTTATATTCGGAGAAAAATGGCATAGTAAATGGAAGCACAATCATATCCATACTAAATATTCGGGGAAAGCTAGATTCAATAGAATTTACTTTGATTGAAACATTAAACATTAAACAACTTTAAATCAGATATAATTGATTCGATTTGTAGGAAATATGTCCAAACTAGATATGAAAATATATTATTTATGCAATGGAATATTATTATGGAAAATATAAAACATATTTAAATGAACTATGTTCAAATGTAAGTGAAAATCTTGAATATTTGTACAATTTCCACTATTTATCTAAGTGCAAATATTAGGGCTTTACCTGCGGGAGTATTTCTCTCCGAATTGGATTCAGCTAAATTTTGTTTACCATTTCTATAATAATCGGATAACCCACATACCCCTAATCCGTCATCAATAACATATTTTGAGGGCAAGCGATGGCAAGTTTTCCCAATTTTGTTGCATAATCTTGAAGCTTAACTAACAAGCCATGCATAATCATGACCCTCTTCTCCGCCCCGCCCCGCCCCGCCCCATCCCTCCCTATACTATCTCTTACTAATCCGAAATATCGTAGCAACAATACCCGGCCACAGAAGGGGTGGGGAATGAGGGGGGCGGTGGGCTGCTTGGCATCGCTTCCAAAGGAGCCGCAGAAACCCCAAAAACCCTAAAAACCGAGGCTCATGCTAACTAAATACCGTTATCGTTTTAAAAATAAAGGAGCGGAAGAGCAACTGCAAGGGGGAAAAAAAGAGAAGGAGATAGCTGCCGCTGCAGCGCTGCCGCAGCGCTGCCGCTGCAGCGACAGCGGCAGAGAACTTTTCAAAACAAAACCGTGCGGTTTTCACTTTGTTAACAGCTCGGAAAATGTTTGGCCGGAGCCCGCCACGGGCTTCAAATACGAATGACTGGGGCGGGGGGAGGGGGAGGTGGAGGTGGCGGTATCGGTACATCCCCTAACCGGATCAGGATCTGGCTGGAGGATGGCCGACAACAGCCGAGCCGCAAATAATGCAAACAATCTTTTAAAAGACCGCAACGTTGCACGCCATCAGCATGTGCCGCACTGTCCACGTGTGTGTGTGTGTGTGTGTGTGTGTGTATCCGTGTGTGCGTATACATATATTGGTATATTATGAATTTTCATAACTTTCCCAGCAAAAATGTAATCTGTATGGCGAGCTATGAATATAAAGGCGGGAGGGACAGTAAAAACATTGAGAAAAGTTTCAATATTTTGTAGAATTTTCTCGGCAGAGGCAGTGGGCAGGGGGCAGGAGACAGGAGGCAGGAGAGTGGGCTTGTGGTGCCAGTGGCTGCGGCTGAGGCTGTGGCCGTTGTGGCAGCCAGCGAGAAGTTGTAACAAATATTTGTCCAGCTCACGTTGGAGCGATGAACAAAACTGCAGCTCACTTTTGAGGGCAGGCAGCTCACTCTTGTGTGTGTGTGTGCGTGGGTTTATGGTGCATCAATAAATGGCCAGAGGCCATTTTATTTGTTCGTTGCCTGTTCTTTGGGGGCCTGGCCCTGGCCTCTACTCGACCCACTCTCCTTCACCTTCTCGGGCTCCTTTTCTCCGGTGTTTTGTTTCCGGTTGATTTCTCCAGGCGTCCCGTCCGCTGCTCCAACATCAAACAACTTTTGACGTGCCTTTGCATAATCCTGCCCCCCGACACTGCTACCCGGCAAGCAGCAGCCAGCAGCCGCAGCGCCAGAAGCACGTCCTGCTCCTGCCCGTTGCTGCTGCTCGTTTTCGCCTTGGCCTTAATCAGATTTCCATCAGGGACACGTTGCGCATATTGAGCAGCGAAAAGCGAACACCGCCGTCCCGTACAATGGCCAATATTTCCGTCCTTCTTCCTTCGTTTTTTTTGTGTGTCAACTTTTTATTCCGGATAATTTTTTTAATCTCCGTTGGCAGCTTCAAAGAGTGCAACTGCACCGAGCACCGGACAGCCATCAAAATGGCGTCAGAGTATTTGAATAGCGTGTGGCAATAGATGTGGCACGTACACTCATGTCTTTTCCTCTCTCTCACTCTCTCTCTCTCTCTCTCTCGGAGCTCCGACACAATGTTTGCTTTTCTTTCCATTTGGAGGACAAATCGCCTCAAGTATTTCTAGTCTTTCCTTTCTCTCCCTCTCTCTCTCGCTCTCTCACTGGCTGGCTGGCATTTCCGCCAGCGGATGTCGGGGGCGAGTTTCAAGTAAATTAACGTTAATTAACGGAAGTTTGCCACCAAAAGCGCCACCTGGCAACGGCACCGGCAACGGCACTGGCAACGGCACTGGCTCATTTGCCTTGAGGTTGGCGGCCACTCGGTGACAAATTAGTCACCAGGGCAGGACTTTTCTCCGCACTCCCCCCGGAACTGTGAAGAACAGCTGTAAGTTCCGGTCCTATCCATGGACATGTAGTAGGTATATTTTATGTGAATGGACGGGATGGATATGGTTCATGGTTCATGGTTCGGGACTTGGCTTTTGCCATTTGGGCGCACTTCCCTCCGTCAGCAGCACATACTCGTACTCACACTCGCACTCACACTCACACTCGCACTCACACTCGCACTCATGCTCTTGTATACGTATTCAATGCGCTCTGCTCTCAAGACAATGGGAACTTATAGCATGCTTCAGATACTCACTTCTCAGCGCCTTCAATGGGCAGGGGCCAGACAATGGCGACAAACAATTGAAATCCGTGCGCTTTGTTTTAGGCCACCGCGCCACTAAGAGAGGGCGGAGAGAGGGCGAGAGAGGCGAAAGGTTTGTCCTTGCCAGCACGGGGGTTGGGTTGGGCTGTCAGCCCCCCTGTCTTTCCCCCCCTCCTCACGGGCAGGCACAGTGGCCAGCAGTCCAGCCATTCGCTGGCGAAACTAGAAATTTGTACAGATTTTAATTAAGGCCGCAAGGAGACAAGACCAAACCCTCAGAACATGTCGAGCAAATGAGCAGAGTGAGCAGAGTAGAGGACGAATTTGAAAGGAATTGCCGGGCAACGAGTGACGAAGGACAATCATAATTGCGGAAGCCAGGACCGAGGGTTGAGTCTCGAAAAACACACAAAAAATCACAAGAAATTCACAAAAAATCACAAAAAATCACAAAAAAAAAGAACGCTGAAAAATCCCTAAAAAGCAAACGCCAGGAAAACAATGCGCTCGGAATGCGAGAACTGCTCAACCCCGGCTCGCCCCTGCGCCTCCAGTACCCCTCCCCCTCCCTTCCCATCCACCACTCGACGAATCCCTTGCTATACACGGGACTTTGTATGAGAAATTAATTATCGCATAATTTCATGGCTCACTGACATCTGAAGAGTTTCATTTACCACTTTTTGACAGATTTTCGCTCGCTCGCGATGCTCCAGCGATGCCTTTGTGTTGCACTGCACTCCTTTGTGTGTGTTTCTTCCTCGAGCAAACTGCTTCTCGCCCTCCCCTTGTCCCTCACTCGCTTCCCCTATTCCTGATATTTGGTATTTCGATCGATTGGTGCTAAGGGTCTCCAGTGTTCCAATCAAATAGAAAACGCTCTTGGATATTCGAATTTAGTTCTTAGGAAGTTGATAGCCATACCAAGTTCATTAACAGTCCGTACTATGATCATATCCCTCTCTAAGGTTAAATTTCAATTTACTGGCGCTGTCCCGTCCCTAGGAATCCATAAATGTAGCTTGGAAAATATCGAATTTAATTTAACGCTCCCAAAGGGCTTCATTCTCGTTGATGAGGGAGTGCCGTTGCAGGCTATAGTTTCCACATTCAAGCTGTCCAGATAATGGTTACTCAATGTGAAGTCCTTTATATAAACACACACACACACCCGTTCAAAACACAGATACGATACCGACACAAGGGGCACGCCTACGCCACTCGATTTCGATGCCATTATCGAATTTGTTTGTAAATCATTGCCAAATGTTAATTCAATAGCTCAATCAATGACAAGGCCCAGACCCAGACCCAGGCCCAAAGCCAGACGCAGGCACGAGGGTGGGTCAGACCGGGATCCCTGCTCCCTGCTGAAGCGAAGACGCAAAAGAACATTCCCAAGTTCAATGCCAAGTGGTTGGATATTCGATGGTTGGGGGTTGCGTTGCTGCTGGCTGTCCTCGTCCTCCTCCTCCTCCCCTACATCCACTTCTTCTGTCTCTTCCACTTTATCATCTCTTCCTTCTTTATTGGAGCGTTCTCATTGTGCTGCTGCTGCTGCTGCGTTGTGCCTCTTGTATTTGATCTGTTTGCCATTTGAATAGGAGATGATGCTCTTGTTCCATGCTGGTACTCGTATCTGCCCCTGTCTGCGTGTCTGCGTGTCTGCGTATCTGTGTGGCTTCGCGATATTCAACAGATGTTGTAATTGCTCATAAAACTTGATGACGCTGCCCCATTTTGTGGCAGCAGCAGCAGCAGCAGCAACAATGCGAGCAAAACGTTTGCATATGGCAGTGGCAGTTTCGTCTTCTCTGCCACGTCTGCCCTGTGCCTTGTGGATATGGATATAAATTATATTTAAAGATGCGCGTGTTTGTGTTTGTGTGACTGTGACTCTGAGTGAGTGGCGCTCTTCGCTGGCAGCGGCAGCGGAAACCAGAGTAGAATCAGAAGCAGCACAGCGCAGCACAGAAGCATTCATACGTCACACTCTCGCACACATGCAAATGCTGACGCACGAACACATGTAGAGTCTGAAGGAGAGGGAGAGGAACCAAATTTGCATATGCTGGGCATCAAAATCATTCTCATTCCTCCGCCTCTTCCTCTCTCAATCTTTTCTTTGCCTGCTGCTGCTACCCTGTACAAGGGGGGCATGTTGCATACAAAGGAACTCGAAAAGTATATTTCCGCCTGATCCGATTAGGGGGTATCTTTTCGTCGGATCCCATTCATGCCGCTCTTGTTGGTTCGTCCATTTTGGCAAACGCTTTGAAAAATCTCAAATATTTAGTTGTATTTGTGTGCGCTCAGCAAAAGTTTTTGTCGCTGATGTCGACTAATTTTTATGCACTCTCTCTCTCGCTCTCTCTCTCGCTCTCTCTCTCTGTCTCTGTGTCTGCTGCTGTTTCCCTCTCCTGATCTTCTTGTACGAGTGTGCGCCTGCTGTGACGCAAACAAAAGGATTTTCGTGGGCAAATCCCGGCGAAGGCAGCCGGAACATGCCATTGACATGTGTCTCGCAAATGTTGTTGCCTTTGGCATTTGCGTTTTTACTTTTCCCCGCAACATTTTCTGTTTTTTCTTCGTTATGTTGTGCCTTGCCCCGACAGCCCCGTTCGTTCTAATGCGCGATAAACGGAAAAAGCGAATAGAATTATGAAGACAGCAAAGAGAGGGGGAGGTGATCGAAATGCTTTCGCTCTCACGATCGCAGCGCTGCCACTGATAACCGGGAGGGAACAGAGTGGAATCGGAACCACCTTCTCTCTGACGCAGAATACTCTCTCTTGTTTCATTTGTCGTTTCGTTTCAATCGTACCTACAATTTCGTTTCTCTTTCTGTCTTTACAGCTGGACTTATTCAATTAGAGGCATATTCCACTCATCTCTCACTCATTTCGTCGTTTGAGTGTGGTTTGAGTTGTGTTCTACACTCAGAAGTGAATGCTGTTGGTGGAGTTGCTGCTGCTGCTGCTTCTGCTGCTGCTGCTGCCGTTGCCGCTCGTTAAAAATGTGGACGATGGCGACGTCGCGCAGCCGAAACGGACACGGGCGGCAGAAAAGCAGAGCCAAAATGGGCACTCTTTACCGCGCTCCCGTTCGGAGCGGACGTAACGGAACTTTCGGAACCATCCGCACACACAGTGACAACGTAACCCTGACGTCGTATACTAAGAGAGTGAAGAGAAAGTGCCTCTTTGGAGCCAGGACTCTGCTCACGCACTCTTTCGCAGGAGGCGGACTCTGCCATGTGCGTTATCGTCGTTATCAATGGCCGACATAATTGCCCTGAACCGTGTTTCACGAAAACAACTCGTTGCCGCCCCTCGATGATAGGCCACGCAATGGCCCACCCCACCCCACCACGCCGCACCGCACCGCATCCGATCACCATCACCCTAGCAACAATTAAGCGATTCGCGGCCTTTAATTGAAATGTTTAGTGGCAAAGAAATCAATGGAGAGGGAGAGGGAGAGGGCTGGATGGAGAAGCAATTGAAGCCGCAAATTGGATCGGAATTCCGTTTGAGTAGTCCCGGGTGAGTTATCTGAATCCGAGATCCGAGCCAAAGGTTGCCGCCTTACTCATCTCACCATCCCAAGCAAACGGTGCCACATGGCCACGTATGTATGGATACGTATACACTGGCGAACAAACAGAGCACGAGTAATACCAAAAATACATTCGCTTATCTCCATACAAATTGCTCGTCGAGCTGATAAGAACTGCCACAGACACACCAACACCACACACCCCACACATACAGACATACATATGAGTACATACAAAATGAGCTCGGGGAATGAATATGCCAGAGCACTCACTGGCCCTCCACTGTAGAACAAAAGGCTGTCCTTAGGATAGTTGTTGTATAAGGATCCTTCTTTGATATCTAGATCATTTCGTGATATTTTGAGGTAGATATTTGCCAAGAGTCTGGGTATTTCTAAGGCCTATAATAGTTGAACTGAACTGGTCCCAAGCGGTTCTATTCGAGATCTTTCTTAGATAAGTTTCACAAGCGACTGCAGCTAACGCACATTCAGATCTCTAGCCTCAACAAGCCTTGGATCTTTCTGTGGTGCTCCTTGCAGATCCTGTCCCACTTTCCGCACTGAGCTCTTCCATCTCATTAGTGATTTGTCCTGTCAAACAGGATATTCGAGGTTGTTCGTTAGCCGAGAACGAGTGCAAATTGCGCTGCATGAACTTTGAACTGTGCGCACAACATTGAGCATTCCCCGCCAGCTCCGCTCCTGCTCCTCCTGCCTTCCCTCTCTGCTGACTTTCTTGTTTCTCTCTCTCTCTTGTGTGATAAATTTCGCTTTTATCATATTATTTAATTTTGGTTGCGTCTGCTTTGTGTTCTCTCTGTGGTGCGAGTGTGCAGAGCAGAGCGCAAAAAATGTGAGATACATATAGCAAACATACGGATACAGACACACACAAACATTCACATGTACATTTGTACATACATACATACACACATGAGCAAGTAGAGTAAACACGCCGTGCCCCAGTGGGAGCAGCGCAAATGATAGCAGCGAGTGCCGCCGTATCTGTGTATCGGTACGCGCCATAGTATCTATGTATCTCTATCTGTGCAGCTGCTCACGAACACACAAGAGTATTCTTCGTTATTCCTGTGTTTGTGCTGGTGTTGGTGTTGTTGTTGGTGTGCGTGTGCAGGGCAGAGCAATAACAGTTAATTTATTCCAATTAAGGGATTTTCCTGTTGAATATGCGACTCTTCTGCGACTCGGTCTGCCGTCCACTGTCTACCGCTCCTCCCCCCACCATTCCTTGCCAAAATAAAATTGTTCAGTTAACTCTCTCTCTCTCTATCTATGTATCTCTTACCCCTCTTACTACCTACCTTTTCCCCTCTCGTTCTCTTGGTGCTTTTTCCTGCATTGTTTATTTGCCTTTTGGGGATTTGTTGGCTGTTTCCCTGTTGCCTGCTCCCTGTTGCCTGTTGGTTGTTGCCTGTGTCAGCAGTCTTGTCGTGCCACATTTTTTCATTACATTACAGAAGAAGCACAAAAAATTAGCAGCCTGTCGCCTGTCCCTGCCGTACGGAGTTTTTTCTATGTTGTTTTCTGTTTTGTTCCAATCCTTGTGGGATTTCCCGCCAGCTATGCATGTCCTTGTGCTAATTTCGTGCAAACCCCCCCATCCGCATCCTCAGCCCCTGCCCCAGGCCGCAGACTTAACTAATTCTATTTATTTTTTCACTGGGAGCTTCCCCCCGGCCCCCGCAGCAGCACGCACCCTCCGCCCCCACTACAAAGCACACATATCCATCAGCACTGGCCAAACATTTCAATAAATTGCGCCCCGTCGAAGCCAAAACAATTTCCAAATAGCGGAAAAGAGTGAGCGCCCGGCTGCTGGGATACTCGGAAAGTGAGGGGAGGGGCAGCGGTTTAGCGGGGGTCCGGGGTTCGGGGTGGAGCGGAAGCGAAATTTATGCGCGCATTGAACGCATTGCCCCCCACTCACACAGATACTCGAAACACTCAAAAACACTCGCACACACATGGGCTTCGATTATTAAAATTCTAATTGAAATTCAAATGTGCGACGTTGTTGCCGTCGCTTATCGCTTAAGAGTCCGCGCCGTCGTCGTCGGAGTCGTCGTCGTTCCCCATGTCCCCCATGTCCCACATGCCCCACATGCCCATTGTTGCTATCCACTGTGCCCCCGCTGCCCTGCCGCCCTGCCCCGACGCCAGAGCTTGGGCTTCCGCTATGCGGGCTCTGCCAGGAAGTGGACAGTTAAGCAGCAACTCGACTCGACTCGACTTGACTCGACTCAAATATGGCATGAATGTGGCATGAAAGTGGCCGAGGCAGAGGCAGGGGCAGGGGGCTTTCATTGGGATAAATGTAATGCTAGGGAATGGGGCAGGGGTTTTATGGGCTTTGCCAAAAATGGTGTCTCTTGGCGCATGCTGCCTCCCACATACCGACATATGCATACGAGTATAATGCTTCGTTCGCCTCCCCAGTCCTCTGTCAGTTCTTTCCCCAATTGAGATTGTCGCATCATTAGATGCAATTAATCAGACCCGGGCTGGTCATGTGTGCGGCTAGCCGAGTCTCTGGATTCCATGTAATCTGTCAAATTACTCATGCAAATCACACGAATGATCACATGCCAGCCCCGAGCCTCCAGGATTGGCCTCCACATGTAATTGAGCCTGCCTGCGGTTCGTCCTGGCTCTGGGTTCGTCTTGAGCAAAGTCTGCCATCCATTAGATTGACTTTGCTGCTGCCGCTGTCGCCGTGATTAATTAGCGTCTTGGTCTGTCTCGAGTGCGCGGTCTGCAGTGCCTCTGGGTCCATGTCAGCCCCTATGCCAAGGCGGGCACTGGGACTGCGACTGGCACTGGCACTGAAATTTCCAATTGATTGGCGTTTTCTGGGAGCGATTTGCCTACCAAATGAGCTCCCGATCCGAATCGGCAGCAATTATGCAGGCGAACAGCCTGAGATACAGATACAGATACAAATGCACACACACACACACAAAGTGCCCTTCAATTGGTGTCACAGTTCGCTCACTTATCTGCTCTGGCCTGGTATCTTCGCTCTCTAATCTGTCTGGGGGCTTTTTCTTTGTGCTCGCTGGAAACTCGAGCCGAGCCGAGCCGAGGCGAACTCTGAAATGAAATCATATGCATATTTACATACATATTTACATATTTGTATGTACATACACGGATGTACGCTTATGCATATCCACAAATGCTTATCGGACAGAGTGAATGCCCAAGCAAAGCCAAGCCACAGCCTGTCCCCCCCCGCCCCCCTGGCAGTTGTGAAACTGAAAATCCTGGGAATGGTTTGTGTTTAATCTCAATTCGAAGAAACCGAACAGAGCACGGGGAGCGGGAGCGGTCTGAATTCCAGAAATGCGACGCCTTCTCCTCTGCCATTCCAAGCTCGAATTTTGTGCTGACAGCCCGAAAAGTATCGCAGAGAAAATAAACGGAAAACTGCGACAAAGTTGCTCGCAACGGAATCTTTTGTTTGTTTGCTTGTTGGAGCTTGTTTGGGCCTGCTTTTCGGTAATCCTAATCATCAATGTATCCCCACCCCCCCTTATTGAATTGTCCATTTCCGGATCGATTGTGGAATTATAATGCAAGTTTAATGTTAATTACACCGAATATTGCAACTGCAGCCACTTCCGTTGATTTGTTTCTGTGGCTGGCCTGGTTATTGAATGCGAGCGGGATGGAGTTATACTTAATTAAACAACAAACAAAAAGAGAGCGACCAGACGGGTGGTGGGGGGGTAGCAGAAGTGTGGGAGACTGGAGGAAAAACAATTACATATGCATGGCATAATTTATGAGCGTTTTGTGTAATTGGAAAATGTTAATAGCTGTCCATAAACAAATTCCGATCTCCCATCTCCCCACTATTGTTGCTCCTTCTCTTTTTTGCTAATTAAATGCAACTATTCCTGCCCCTTCCCCACTCCCCCCACTCCCTACTGCATGGCTCTCTTTGTGCCACAAATTTGAATGTTTTGTAAATCCTTTCCGATTCGGTTGAGCCAAATGTATCTGTAGCTCGATATATGTACGTATCTGCTGGATCTGTAGCTGTGGCTGTCCCTGTGTCTGCATTTCCAATTTGCATTTGATTTTATATTTATGACATTTGCCTCGCCTCGCCTCGCCCCGTCTCATCTCTCCCCTCCCACCGGCTGTGTGTGTGTGTGCTTAGGCGAATGGCCATTCCATTCTACTCCTAGTTCTGTGGCCGGGGCTAAACGCTTCACTTGATTGTTCTGATTTTCACATTTCGAGCCATTTGGAACGATTTTGCGCCGTTGTCGGTTCCGAGTATTTGCATGCCAAATTCATTTCAAATGCGAACGAACGAACGAACAGACGAACGAACGGACGAGCCAACGAACACATTTGCATACTCACACACAATTACCTATTCATACGAGTGCCCATCTGTGTGTGTGTCCGTCTGTGTGTGTCCCTCTGTGTGTGTCCGTCTGTGGAGATGTCAACAGGCCATGTCCGTTTT